>JAOXJP010228271.1:0-11153 GCA_025762735.1 Platanus orientalis | reverse complement strand
TATAGACCATAGCTCTGCTCCCCGAGTGATTCCCACATATCCCCTCGTGAATTTCTCAGAGTGCATAGTCAGCTTCTTTCTCAGACAGACATTTAAGAAGGGGGAGAGTGAAGCTCCTTTTGTAAAGGATGTCACCGAGCAACATGTACTTCTTCCTTAGATTTCGGCAGCTGGCCACTCTTCAAGTACTTTATGATTTGAATAGCTCATTCAAGCTCGGGGCTGACCATGTTGACCTTCCTGTCCTCCTTCACTTCAATACTTAGCTGGAGAAGGTGTTCTATGATGACTCCCGGGGTCAGGTCCCCAGATGCAGATGATGCAAGCTTGGCTAACCTGTCGGCATCTTTGTTGTCCCCCCGGGGGACTCATTATATGATGAAATGTCCAAATTGGGACTTCTCTTTCTCCACCACGGCGAGATACCATTTCATTCATTCATCCTTCACTCCATACTCTCCTTGTACTTGTCCGACCACCAAGGGAATCGCTCTTGACTTTTACATTCTTTGCCCCAAGCTCATGGGCAAGGCGCAGCTCCATGATCATTGACTCATACTCGGCCTCGTTGTTGGTTGCTTTAAACCTGAACTTTATGGAATATCCAAGCTTAACTTTCTCTGGTGTAATTAGGACAACTCCCCCTCCAGCAGTGATGCTAGTGGAGGATCTGTCCACATGCATGACCCATTCTTCTTGGTCAGATTCTTCTTGCCGCCCATCTTGTGCCCTAGTCTCAGTGTCCGTATCATAGGTGTATTCGATGATGAAGTCAACAACAGCTTGACCCTTAATTGCTCCTCGAGGGAGTTATTTGATATCAAATTCGCTTAATTCTATTGACCACTTCACTAGTCTTCCCGAAGTCTCAGGCTTGTGGAATATCGTCCTAAGCGGTTGATCCGTTAGGACCCGGATGGTGTGGGCCTGGAAATAGGGTCTCAGTCGTCAAGCAATGATGACCAAAGCAAATGCCATCTTTTCTGCCCTTGGGTACTTTTCCTCCTCCCCCCTGAAGGCTCGACTAGTATAGTACACAAACGCTTGTACCCCGACCTCTTTCCTTATCAACACAGAGTTTAATGTCGTTTCTGATATTGATAAGTATACATAGAGCACCTCCCCTTGCTTCGGCTGATTGATCACGGGCAGGTGGCTGAGGTAGTTCTTAAGCTCACGAAAGGCCCTATCGCACTCCTCATCCTAGTGGAAGGCTTTCCTTAGTAGGCAAAAAAAGGGTGAGCATTTATCGGTGGCTCGAGAGATGAATTGGCTCAGAGTGACAATCCTGTCGGCCAGGCACTGAACTTCCTTCGTGTTTTTAGGTGCCTGCATGTCGAGGATCGCCTTTACTTTCTCGGGATTGGCCTCTATCCCTCTCTAGGACACCATGAACCCGAGGAATTTTCTGGCTGACACCTTGAAAGCACACTTGCTGAGATTGAGTTTTATTTTATGCTTTCTCAAGGTTCAGAAGGTCTCATTTAAGTCTGAAAGGTGATGCTTGGCTTAAAGACTCTTCACCAACATGTCGTCTACATACACCTCAATGTTTCTTTCGATTTGGCCCTTGAACATCTCGTTGACCAGTCTCTAGTAAGTTATCCTGACGTTCTTCAGTCTAAATGGCATGACTCGATAACAGTAGAGCCCCTGGTCAGTGATGAAGGCAATCTTTTCTTGGTCGGGCTCGTACATCTCAATCTAATTATATCCCGAGAAGGCATCCATGAAGCTAAAGATCTGATGGCCGGCTATTGAGTCCACTAGGGTGTCGATCATCAGAGTGGAAAGCTGTCCTTTGGGCATGCTTTGTTTAGGTCAGTGAAGTCAACACACATTCGTCATTTTTCATTCGGCTTATGTACTATGACAACGTTAGCTAGCCAGTCGGGGTAATAAACTTTCCTCATAAAACTGGCCGCCAGTAACTTCTTTACCTCTTCTGCAATTGCCTGGTTGCGTTCTAGGGTGAAATTTCTCTTCTTCTGTTTGATGGGCCTCAAGGCTGGGTCCACCTTCAGCCTATGTACGGCCACTTGGGGATCTATTCCTAGAATGTCTTCATGCGTCCAAGCAAATACATCCCGATTCTTGATAAGGAAGTCTCGTAACCGAGCCTTAAATTCCCTTGATAGGTCTGACCCCACCTGGGTTTTTCCATCTAGCCTGTTGGGGTTGAGGATAATGTCTTCCAGCTCTCCTCCTAGTTAGGCTACTACTCGGGTCCTCTCATCTCGAACCTCTAGGCTATCGATTGACATGTTCTCTCTAGGGGCCGATTCTCCTTTGAGTGAAGCCATGTAGCATTCCCTGGCCGCCGCTTGATCCCCTTTAACTTCTCTGATTCCTTTCTCCATCGAGAAGCGCATCAACAGATGATACATCGATGTGACTACCCTTAGTCGGTTTAATGCAAGCCTTCCAAGAATTACATTGTAGGCAGAGGGGCAGTCAACTACTAGAAAATCTATCACTTGGGTCGTTTGATGTTCTCTTGTGCCGGCTGTGACAAGCAAACTGACTGTTCCTAGCGGGAGTAACTGGTCACCCATGAATCCCACCAACAGTGTTTGGACGGGCTTGAGTTTATCTCACCCGATTCCCATATGATTAAAGGTGGAGAGGTACAAAATGTCTACTGAGCTTCCATTATCGATGAGGATGTAATGCGTGAGGTAATTCGAAACAACCAACCAATGTCACCACCAAAGGGTTGTCGTGCAGTTGACTCACCCCCCGGGCGTTCTCTACCGAGAAGGTAATGGAAGGGTCCCCCGATTTGAGTTGCTTCATTGGCCTTTCTATCATCATAAGTTACCAATCCCTTTCTGCACAGATCTGCCTCATGTACGACCTCCTTGCTTAGCTAGACTCTCGTCTCGCTGTGAAGCCCCCAGTTATTACCCTTATCTCCCCAATTAGCCCTTCAAGTCTTCTTTCTTCTAGGGTTAGAGGGTCTCAATGGGTGTTCTCACATCTAACCTGTTGCCTCTTTGTGATAAACCTCTGTAATTGGCCTCGCTGGATCAGGGCTTCTATCTTCTCCTTTAAATCAAAACAGTCGTTGGTGTCGTGGCCATGGTCCCGATGAAAACAACAGTATTTATCGCGACTCCTCTTCTCTAGTGGGGCACGGATTCTCTCTAGCCATTTAACACTTGGGTCGTCTCTGACGTGGACAAATACATGTTCCATAGGTGCATTAAGAGGGGTGTAGTTCTGAAACTTACTCGGGGGAAGGTAGACCTATGGTCTGATCCCTTGACCTCCACCGCCCTCTTTTCCCCGGGTGACTCAGTTCTTCCAGGGCACCTGTTGTTGTTCGCTCTTCCTTTTGTCATGTTGCAGACTGGACCCGGCTTTTCGTTCTCGCCTGGTGTTGAGGGTATCTTCAGCATTCATATGATGTTGGGCCTTTACCATGAGGTCGGCCATCCGGGTCGGAGGATTTTTGGATAGAGAGAACAAGAACTTGAAGGGCATTAGGCCCGCCATCAGGGCTGCCATAATTATCCTTTCGTTGGCATCATCAACTTGTAGGGTCTCTTGTTTGAATCGGGACATATAATCCCATAACGACTCCCCTTTGTTCTGTTTAATGTTCAGGAGATGGGTTGCGGGCTTCCTGTGTCTCTGACCGTCGATAAAGTAGTCGATGAATTGTCGGCTTAACGCTGTGAAATCGGATATGCTTCCAGGCTTTAGCTAACTAAACCAAATCCTGGCGGGTCCCTTGATTGTAGTTTGGAAGGCTCGGGACATTATTTCATCAGGGGTCGCCTAAAGGTTCATGTGTGTCTTGTAGGCCTCCAAGTGATCTAACGGGTCCTGGCCACCGTCGAATATCTCCATTTGCGATGGTTTAAACTTGTCAGGGAGGGGTTGAACCATTACCTCCGGGGTGAAGGGGTGGTTTGTTCTCTGGATTAGCTTGTCGACGGTAACCAGGGCCTTTCCTTTAAGGGCTTCCTTCATCATTGCCATCTCCTTTCTCACGTCCTCCATTTTTTCCTCCCAGGAGCTTGGGATGAAAACTCTCCCTTCATGGTGACTTGCTCCCCGAAACCTGGAGGTTGAGATGCTCAGAGCTTCGTCTGCATGCCCGTGACCATGGCTTCGGGTTGGAGGGGCGTGAGACCTTGGCCACTCTATCTCACCATTGCCTGGTGCGGTCCTCTGGCCTCTCAGCTCTAGTATGATCTCCCGATTTTGTTCCATTAGTAGTTGCACATTTGCCGTTAGCCCCTGGATTTTCCGCTCAATCACATTTACCCTCGGTGACAGACGCTTCTAGTCTGTTAACTCCATTAACGTGGTCATGTTGAGCCACCATCAACCTGGTTTCAACTATACAGACCTTAGGTTCTGTCGGAAGTGAAGCGGTTCCCATTAACAACGCCAACTGATGGTGCATCAGATGAGGGGCCTCCCTTTACGCCAACCAGATGGTCCACGATCAGCCCAGGTCCTTGGTGGGATGTTTCCTACACACATAAGACAATAGAGGATCATGGAGCTAGTGCCGGCAGGGTGCCGACTTCTAGCTCTCTGACGATCAAGTCAGAGAGATCAGGGGGCTGTAGAAGGAGCTCTCTCCTATTAGGGTTTTCAAAAATCTCATACCTGAGTGGTGAACTGGTGTTTGTATTTATAGGCTCAGGTTAGGGTGTCTCATGGTGAATCCTGTCTGTCGCTTTCTTCTCCTGCTCTGATACGTCGCTGGCCCCCACGTTCTTGCTTATTGATGTCTCCCATGTTCTGGGGTGTATTTCCTTCTGCCACGTCTGTTATTTTTTCAGGATTGACAGGTCTGTTGGTAGGTCTATTACGAAAATCATGCGATTCGTATAACGGTTTCCAGATCATGTTTATCCTTAAATTGAGTAGTTGGGGTCTCGGGTGGTGTTAACATTCCAACGAAGTAGTTGGGTGGCCATGCCTTAGTGGGTCGGGGGGTCTTAGGTTTTCAAGGGCTCGAGTGACCTTTTTGGCCTCGGGTGCTAGGATTGTCGGCCAAGATTATTGATGGGACACCTGGAGCCAGATACTGAGGGAATGACTGGGCTCATTTGTTGAGGGTCTTGGTGGGAAGGTTCTGGGTTGGTCTTCTTTGGAATTCCTAGGGTCACACTACCCAGGGCCAGGGTCCCGATGGACTATCAGGGTTTGTTCACGAGGCTCTCGGTATGGTCTTCCCTATCAATATATGTGGAACGTTGGGAATGCCCATACTTTTAGCGATAGAGTCTCCCTTGGTAGGCTAGAAGAAGTGATCTCCTTATTTGCTAGGTGGTTTTCTCACTTGCTCTTTATTCTAGGAGGTGGAAGGGTACTAGACTACTGGTGGTTTTTAAGAGGGTTAATTACAAAAAAAACCCTTGAACTATGTGACAATGGTTGGATCAGCTCCTGTACTATCTGATAATACAAAATCCCCCCGTCAGAAAAGTTTTTGGTTACTAGGAAAACAAAAATGTTGTTTTACCATTTTCCCATAATAAAAGTGAATTTAAATTTAAATTTTTATTGAATCTATATGAAAACCCTTAACTACCATTTCCTATTTTTATCCATATAGAATGCCCTAATCACTTTCCCCTTTTCATTCACACTAAACCCCTTTTTCCCCAACCAAACCCTTCTTGCCCAATGCTGGTTGTGGCACTTTGATGACCTCCATTGACACTGGATGAAAACGTGGTTTTGAGATCCTTTTCCATCACCGACACACTCCGACAACCTCCATTGACATTGCACCACACCATACCATGCCTTGGCTTAGTTCGATTAGGCGCACTTGTGATATAAACAAGAAACCCCCAACCTTCATTCTTCCCTTGAGCCCCATTATCCCTTAATTTTTTTCCTTTATTTATAAGGTAAAATTGGAAGTTCTCCACTTCCAATGTGAGGCTAAACTTATTAAGAGAAAAGTCATTCAGAGTTGGTTTGTTTTTCGTTTGGGAGGGAACTACCAAAACTTTGAGTGAAAGTTTCTTTTATTCAAACTTCCATCCATATCTAATTTTTTTCAAGCACTTGGGGTTTAGTGAAAATAAATGGACTAATTCAACCCACATAACCAAATAGCTCACAATTCATAAAATTTCATTTAATACCTTCAAAATATAATACAAATATAACAATAAGTACTGAAATTGACAATGATAACTCTAAACTTTTGACTAATATTTCTGAACGATACATGTCACAACAAAATAAATTATACATGAATCATATGTATATAGAATTTTACTACATAGCATTGATATAATATAGAACTAAATAAATGTACCTATTCACCAGTCTAAAGGAAATATATGTATGTTAATCCACTTTATTATTTTTGTTCTCTTATCCTTAGTTCTCTTCTAATAAAAAAAGATTTTCTTAAAAAATTTCGAAGCATTGATAGAATCATGATGCGAAGTTGCATCAAATATTTCTTCAATTCATCAAGTGACATGTTTGCACACACTGCCGTTAAAGTGAATTTGCACAGTATGATACTCTCTGACATCCACATTCAAAAAACACTAAACACTCCAAATGCATTGCACTATCACAAGGAGCCTCCTACAAGCAAGGAAGATCAGTTCTCCGGTGTGTGTCTACTCAAAATCATCAAAAAATAAAAAAAGACGATAGAAGAGAAAATAATAAAAAGAGAGAGGTGTTATGCAACTCTCTAGGTGTATGTGTGTTGATTCTTCATTCGTTTTTTCCTTCTCTACTCAATCCACATGTGCAGCTCTCTCTCTCTCTCTCTCTCTCTCTCTCTCTCTCTCTCTCTCCTGTGTGTGTGTGTTATACTGTATAATCTCCATCTGAAGAGGATGCTGGACAGTCTTTGGATGTTCAAATCCTCTCTTGACCTTAAAATCCTGTCCACTGTCTTACTTGTACTGCTGTGCGACACATACCCCCCAAAAGTGGTCAAAAGAGAATCCTCAGGGTTGCTCTAATTATAACGAATGGAATAAATACATAATCAATGCCAATATAAAATATCATAGTACCATACGTTGGTAGTCCTTTGGGCTGCTTCAACATATAGAGACATATAAATACATACTAGCAAGTGACCCGTGCAAACAGGGTGAGTGATATAATGAAATTATATAATTTAGAAAAGATTACAAATAAAATTTGAAAATGGATGATATAATGAATTGTTAATGAGAAAAATATTAAAGATAAAATTTAAAAATGAGTGATATAATTAATTATTGATTAGACAAATATTGCAAATAAAATTTGAAAATGGAGATGTGAACGTGGCATGTGATAAATAATGGTAGACATTGAATTCTTCTATTAACACCACCAACTAAAAGCTTTTATGGATAGTTCTTATGTCTACACAACCAAATTTTCTCTTTTTCTTATTGGATCTTCATATCTATATTATTAATGTGTTTCGTTGGATTCAATCATTTTATTTATTTTTTGCTCTTTCATAAAAACCTAATTGGAAGAAAATTTTAAAATGCATCCATGGTTTTGGTTGTTCAAATGACTTTCAATTATATTCAACATTTTTTTCATTCTAAATGGTTGGTCAATAATGATAAAGAAAAATATTGCAACGGAAAAAGATGAGTTATTCGAAGAGTGCTTGTTAAAAAAATATTGCATGTATATCATGACAATAAGCATTATATCTTTCAATTCATCAAAGAAATCACAATCTTTAAGAGTTGTTTTAGCTTGCTGAGGCTCTTTTGTCACATATAAGGGAAAAACAAAAAAACAAAAAAGACTTCATGGTATGATACCACCTACCCAACATTCCAAAAATTCCTCCATTACTGGAGGCTGAATCAATATCTCCATAACAAAACAAAATGAAATGAAAAAAAAATAAGAGAGAGATGGATGACATATGACAAAAATTATTACAATAGAAAAAAGGAAATGGGCTAAGAATCAGAAACTTTTATAAATAAACATCTTCTAAATGGAAAAGCAACAAGTTTTCTCTTTATTACCATCTATGAAAGAGATTGTATATCGGAATAAGAGACACTCAACTTTCTGCACCACCCTGTACTCACTTTTAAAATGCTATATAAAAGGCACCCACACAAGAAACGGGGGTCTAAAAAAGCAATTCCTTTTTTTTAAACTAAATTATGGAAAATGAAAAAAGTAAAATATGGGTGAGTAATTTTAGGATTACATAATAAAAAAAAAAGGAAAATATGGGATGTTTCCATTTTAGATATGAGTAAAATGTAAGAATATTTTAAAAGTGATAATGACTAATTGATGAAAATAAAGAAGGAAAGCACGGGAGGTTTCATTTTTTGATAGGTGTGAGTGGGTGAGACCTAAAATTGGTTTCAGAGGGTGTTCAAGGAATCCAAAAGTGTACTGGCATTTTTCAATCTTATTTGTGAAAGGTAGGGTTATTTATGTGTAATACTATATCAGCATCCATTAATCTTCATTTCATTGTGCTTAAATGAAATTAAATGGGTTGACCTTATGGCCTTGTTTAATTTGGCAGCTATAGCATATGATAGACGTAACGAATATATTAGAATAGACACATGGTTGTTGTTGTTTTTTTTTTATATTGAAACTCAGATGGCACAATACGGTATTAAAGAGTATTTTTAATCTCTATCTCATTGAGCTTATAGTAGCAACAATTGCCAACATTCACCCCCTACAACAACTCACCAACCTGCTGCAACTACATTTTTCTCCTAGTCTCCTTCCACCCATCAATAAACAAAACTTCAACGATAAAAATACATTTCAAATCCCTTATAGTGGTAGATTAGCTCTCTTCTATCTCTTTAATTATGCCTGCGAATTTGTTCAAATACGAGAAACTGTAAGATCAAACAAAAACAAAAAAAACCATATGAAGCAAATCAAATTGAGATTAAAAAGAAAACTTTTGTGAAAATTGTTGACCTGCAAAAGACATTAAAAACCCATTGAACAGATCAAGATCCTTTGAAACACAAGAGAAGAGCTATGGCATTGTTGGTGGTTCAAATTGAGAACCGTCACACCTAAAAGATTGACCTAGTTGAAGAATGCATTCGTATAAAGGTGGAAGAAAGTGACACAAAATGAGGAGAGACGATTACCTGTAAAGACATGTAGATATGTAGATACATTAGAGAGATTTTTGGGAGATGTTAAAGGGAAAAATGAAGAAAAAATTGGAAAATATTTTGGAATGTTTTAATTTTAATTAGGTAGGTAGGCAGCATGTCTTAGGAGACGTTTTGGAATGTTTAACGCTTCTAGAATGTTTTTTTTTTTAATTAAGTGAGTGGGTATAGTTATGAGACATTTTGGAATGTTTTACTTTTTTTGAATGTTTTTATTTTAAATAGGTGGGTAGATAGAGTGTTGTTAGGAGACATATATATATATATATTTTGTAAGAAGATATAAGGAAACATGGATTAGAGAAAATAATAAAGATTTAGAGTGATTTTAGGAAGGATATAAAGAGACATTTTGGGAGGGATATAAAGAAGCATTTTGGATTTTTTTTGATAAGGAAATAACAAAGATACATGGATAAGATAAACGATTAAAGATTTAAAGTGATTTTAGGAGTTAATATTTAGAGTGATTTTAAGAGATAAGATTACAAACATTACAGAGTGTGAATAAATATGGACATTAGGGAAGAGATGTAACAACAAAATTTAAGAGAAATAAATAAGAAAAAATGGTAAAAACATTTAAATAATTGTTTAATTATGAATTAAATTAGAGAGATAATACACATGTGTGGGAGAAGCATGTGTAGAGAAGCAATGGGAAACTTTATTTCTTTCTCTACTTTGTTTCCTCTCCCCTCCTAAAAATCCTTTGTAACGTTCCTCAATCCCTCCATAACATTTCTATATCTTTTTATCCATTCTCCCCCCTCCTAAATATTCTTTAATGTCAAATCATGTTTCTTCCTTTTTTATTTTCATTAAATAACCCAATAATCTATATTACTTCATTTTATTATTTTCCTTAATTATATTAATGCTAATTTACTCGTATTTTTATTTTTCTTCATTTATTTCTTAACTCTTTAACTAATCCAATTCCTAAAATCTCAATAAAATTTTATTGTCCTAAAGCACTTTATGTCATTAAATTTCAGTTTAATTAAAAGACTATTTCCTGAACTATCATATGTGCAACCAATCATAATCCCTTTTCAACACAAATTTAACCCATCATTTTTTTGGGTCAATTTCTCTTAATTAATTTTCTTGATTCAACTGATTTTATCTAAGTAATCTAAACCTAAAATCAACTTATAAACATTAACTTATCAAATTTAAAATCTTAATGTTGTATTAATTAATAAAACAGATTTTGTAGATCAAATCAGTTAAAAGAAATAATCATATCATTAAATATCAAAATAAATGATAATATCATTAGATTTGATATAAAATCAGGGAAAGGTTAATTAATGAAATGTCAAATTTACTGATGATACTAGAATAAAGGTTGTTTTACTACAATAGAATATTTGTTGGGTTATGGTGCTAAGGTTTTCCTAAACAACTATTATATAAGTAGTTTTTTTTTACTTTTATTTTTATTTTTAATGATTTTGGGGTTGATTTCTAATTGTCTTTTTTTATCTATGGTAATAATAGTGGATGTATAAATATAGAGAATTTTATTTTTTTCATTATTTCATATTTGATTATATTAAATTAGGTTTAAAATATTTTGTTAATTTTTTTATTTTTAAAGGTTTAATACTAATTTTGACAAATATTTTTTATTTTTAACTACTTTTTTGTTTATTGGTTTATTATTTATAAATATTATTTTGTTGGTTATCATGTTGGTAACTGCTCTTTTTTCCCTTTTTCTTGAATTTTTTTGTTGAAAAAACTACATCTCTCACACGTTTCTTTATGTGTGACTTATCTCTTTTTCTCTATTTTCATTAATTTATGCTTACATTTCCTTTTTATACATTGTAAAATTTCTTCCGACTGTTTGATATTCCTTTTTAATTTTGTTAATTTATATAGATAACACCTTTGATTCATTTTAATTCCATTTGTTTTTTACTACTAAAATTTTTTTCTCATGTAATTTTTTTTTATATGTTATAATTCTAGGAGATTTTCTTTATATAAAGGTCAATTTATAAC
>JAOXJP010228270.1:0-11153 GCA_025762735.1 Platanus orientalis | reverse complement strand
ACTCGTCTACAAGCGGGAGTAGCACGAGTGCCGCACGGTCTCTGGAGCTTGGAGAAGCTGAGTCCGTGACAATAGGCTGACACATGGTTGAAGGGTACTGTCAGTAGATAATCCATTGAGGGTACCATATCAAATGGAAGGTCTGGATTGGTCATAAATCATCCCACCACATGGCAGAAAACCAACCTCCTCTAACAGAAAGCTAAGGCAATTTGTATCTTAAAAAAAAGTATTCCACCTGCATTTTACTGTAACAGGGCCAATATTTGATTATATTTGTGAATGAGTGTTGGATACTGTGGTGCAGTAATAATGTCACAACACAAAGGTTAAAGGTAAGGCATTGCCTCAAGCTGTTCTGACGAAAGGTTTAAGAGTTCTTTTATGGTTGCAATCACAATGAGCAGTTGCCTATATAGCACAAACGTCGACAAAAGCAAACAGTCACAAGGTAAAAAGCACCCAACTAGGGCAATGTCTGAGGATAGGGGTCCCTTGGCAAGACATCGTTTAGGCAATGCCTAATTCATGCTGAGATAAACAAAATTAAATTCCATTCTTTAGAATAGAATCAAATAGAATTATAATGCATGCGAAGACACAAAAAGGGAAACACACACACACTAAATAGAGTTCAAAAGGATTTCTTGAAGGAGAAATCTAGAGAGAATGTACACAGAAAAGTTGATAACAGCAGCCATTTTCGCAATTCCCATGACCATTATCAAATGAGCAAAGAAAAGACAAACAAAGAATTCCTCTCATATTTAATGATGTGGGAAAGATATTAGAGAGAGAGAGAGAATCTTCCATTACTTTGATTGTGTTAAGATTGTTCTTTTTTATATGTGGTGTGAAAGGGAATGTTGTAGAGAAAGAGAACCTTCCCATTCCCTCGACTGTGTATAGAGACTTATTTCAGCTCATGCAATCTAGCCCTATTTCTATTTTTGTTATCGATATTCTTGTTGTCTCTAATGGAAGGTGGAAAAACGAAAAAACTAAATCCCACTCTTCTTTCTAAAGCAGGGGAGAACACTCACCAGACCCACTATCCGAGTATACAGTGGCAAACGGTGGCAACCACCACTGGCAAGCAGAGATAGCAGGGGACTCCCTCCCTTTTCTTTTCTATTTTATCAAACCCCGACCCTAACTCTTCATCTCCAAGGCATGGTTCACAGTGACACAACTTAAGCATTAGTGCCAATTTAGTGTTCCTTCTTTATTTTGGTGGGATCCTTTCTTTATTTTCTGTGTAAGGCTTCGTGAGATTCTTGGATCTAACAAGGTTTCAGTTTCTCAACTCTTTTGATTTTGATCTTGTGTGAGTTCTTTAAATTCCCTGCCAATGAAGGATTTCTAGTAGGACAAAAACATCTTCTGGAGAACATCAAGATGAGCAGGGCACGTTTCTCAGTTTCCCTTCCACAACAAGCTCTGGGACCTTGCGTCAAAATGAGACAGTTCAAATATTATGGAGAAATCAATCTATTGAGGCATGACAAGAAGGTTCCACTATGGAACTAGTGAAGTTCAGACAACAACAAAGCATCTATGCCCAACTTCAATCTATGGAACAAAGGTAAAGTAATGGATGATGAATACATTCTTGGCAAGAGAAATGCTGAACCCCTAAATCTCCACTACAGCTGAACCAAACAAATTGAACCTCCAAAAACCCAAAATTCTAAAATTACTTTCCCAATATGCGTAGATAGATATCTGGAACCACTATTGTACGGAAAAAAGAAGATGCTAGCAGTACGCCCAGTCACCTGCGTAAAGAGATGGAGTGAATAAGTCGCAGTGGAGAGAGTCCTCTGCTACATCCGCTTACCTATGGTAGACGCCTAGACAGTCACTGTTGTCCACTGATGCCATCACTGGAGGAATGGGAAGAGAGGAACAGAAGGGTTTGGTGGGTTTGGTCTCCTCTGCCCCAGGAAGAAAAGCAGGGATTTATTTTTTTCTTTTTTTTTTGTTGGATTTGGTCAAAGGATGCCACATCATCCCAGACAGTGGTTTTACCTTGGATCTCGAAGCAGAAAACAGATAGAGGTGCCGCAACCCACAAGCTGAATTAGCCTTATTTCAGGATTACCTCTCTACAACATTACTCTATTTTTTTCCTGTAATGTTAAAATATACTTTTCATATCCCTTGGGCTTTAAGCAACATCTATTTTTAACTTTGATTTTCCCTAAATGAGGATCAACTGAGCAGTTTAGTCACTTAGTGCCTTGGTGACACCTATTGGCTAATAGGCAACCGTTTTATAAAGGGTGGCTACATAGATCCAACCAGGGTGATGCTTTGACTATAGTGAACTAGGGTGAGCCATATCTAATATACATAAATACTTGTCTACCAAATCATCAGAAATAAAATTCCAAAAAAAAAGGTCATTACCCAGTGCTGGTCCCATAACTACAGACCTAACCTTTGGCTTTTTTTGCACAAAGTGGCTGCTCACAAAACTCAAACCCGCGTTTTCACGCTGACAGCCCAAGCCACTACCATTGCACCAAAGCAATGAAAATTTTATTAAAATATTGAACATGAAATATAAGAAACTAAAAAATTAATCATTTAGTCTTCACCTGCATCTTTTGCTACAACTAGTAAGTAGTAGCTTGAATAACAAGTCCTGAGACAGCCGTAAGATGTCTAGTCCAACAAATGGGTTTAGGCTTTTAAGGAATGAGGTGTCTCAGAGAAAAAATTGTGTACCTATACTTGAGTGAAAAAATGAATCTCCGATTCTTAAGAGAATTAATTAGGATTTATAAAATTGAGCAAACATGAAATAGAAATAGCAACTTACAGAGCTCATCATTCCGTAGAGAACCAATGTTTCTTAGTAAGCTCCACACAAATTGGGGAAAAGGGTAAAATTTAGAGATGAAGACAAACAAACCTGAACTGGGGATGCGGCGGTTAGAAGCCCGGCCACACCACCACCTAAAACACGACCATCTGGACCAGCTAGGGACACACTCAAACCACCAGTTCTACTACGTTGACCACCATTCTCTGAGAGCAGAAACGAACCAGAAAGTGACAGGATTTCAAATCGTCCCTGCATAAGTAATAAAAGAAAGCTTAAGATTGTTAGCTTCCACGGAAGTGATAATCACCACCTGTCGACTATCTGATTGAAATGGCTAAAGAATACAGAATACAAAGAAGCAACTATACAAACAGCAGCCTATCAACACACACACACACCCCCCCCCCACCAAATATATATATATATATATATATATATATAAAGGAATACACATATTTACTTTCCTTCTAAACAAATTGACCCATCCCTTTCTTAGATCTCTCAAGCTTACATCCTGAAACTCCTTATAATTTCCGGCCAATAGACAGCATTTTTCCTTCACTCTCCGATAAACTTTATATACTGGCTCTGTGTAATTGTTAGAAGTTCGATTGTTTCTTTTAGCTAAATGAACCAACATATTGTAGCCGGAAGCATCCACCATAAAATGAAACCCTTCCGGAAATGATAGCTCAACCAGCAAGAGACCAGGGAAAAGTACCCTTCACACCACCTGTGTTTGACATGTGTCTAGGAGAGAAAGTTTGCTAATTTACTTAAAATTCCTCATTTATCAAAAGATTCAGAACACCTCCACTAGCTTTTCTTTCAATTATTAAGACACCCTAATTCACACACGTGAACACAAGTTACTTTTCCCACGGCAGTGAGTGAGGCAATCATCCAACTTTTAATATATCTAATTCAAAACAACAGTCTCTCTCTCTCTCTCTCTCTCACACACACACACACAAGAAAATAATGTGTAAACAATAACACCAAAACAGGTTCAAATGCCTTGTGGACATGTTATATAAGAGCTGACACATTGACATGGCTCTATGGTTTTACATTTCTTGTTAATCATTTAGCTATTTTTGGGGTTTTGATTTTCTCTTGTAACTTTAGAAATTCTATGTTCAACCACTACAAGTCTAACAGTTCACTTGCATCCATGCACAACTACAGTTGACACCCTGAAATGGCTCTATGGATTTTATAGTTCTTGCTAATACTTTAGCTTTTTAAAGGTTTTGTTTGACATTTTACAGTCAAACCACAACAAAGTTTTTTTTTAATAGGTAAAGTAAAATTAATTAAAGGATCATTACAAGCACTGTATGAGCTGTACAGCCAGAAAACAAACAAAAGGGAAAAACTAAGAGGATCCAAATACAAGAGAATCCCACTATAAGTTTAATATGTAACTTAGAATTGATGTAAATCAGCAATGTGTGCATCTTGAAATCCTCTTGTCCAACACCACATATCCATGTATGGACCCAAGACATGTCCATGATCAACTAACATAGACATGAACCAAATGCAACTTTGAGCAACATAGAATCCCTTAGTTTATATGAGCAACTGGCATGTTTTTAACTTTTTCTTTTTTTTTTACTCCCATCAGTACTTAGAATGAAGATTCATGGACCTATAAATTTTTCAATAAGTTGCTGAAACCAAGTTTACATTGCCAGAAAAAGCTCGTTAACCTAATAGCAGAAAGCTTTATGACAAATTCTATCATAATGTTTTCTTGTAACAGCTTGGGCCTGCTCCTTTTCAGGGTGGGTTCTTTCTTTCCATGGGGGGGAGGCAGGAATTTCTCTTGTATTCCTTTTGTCCTTCCATTCTATTTCAAATAGAAGTTCCCATTACCGATTCAAAGGGGGAGGGGGCAATGAAATTTTGAGGCTTATCTTTAGTATTTTTAGCAAAAAGGTTTCATTTTAATAAACACAATTTTTCAAAGAGAATCTTGTTCTTGAAAATTGAAATGTCAAAAAAACCCAGAAACCACATTCCAAATATGTGTGTGTGTGTGTGTGGAAGTTCCCAGCATATGTTGCCGCTTGACAGAATCACACAAATCATAATTATTAGGCAAGTGTATAATAACAGTAATTAATAATTTCACAAACCTCATAGGTTACAGTTCCACCAGATGTTGCTGCCTGACGGAGTGTTACATTTGATATAGCACCATTTGCAGAAAGAATGCACACAGCCCTTGGACCATGTTGGGAAAATGACATTATTTTAGATGATACATCCTGAAAAGGAGAAAAATAAACTATAATTTAGGGACTTTTAAATCATGTTAAATGATTTGAAATGGAAAATTAGAACATATATGGACACATGCGACATAACACATGACAACAACCAATACTAGAAGCCTAGCATTTCAATATGAGAAAGTAATATCATCAGTTCTTGTATAAATTGCATATACCAGTTAAAATTTCTCACTAGCTTTTCCTACAAATTTGAAACCACACTGGGATTTCCTGAATCAGAATTTCTAGCATTAATATCTTCTACAATATGAGTATGGTGCATCAAGGATGACAAAAGCATGCATCATCAAATCATGTGTAACCCACCTAACGTGCACATGTTTTAGTTACGTTACTTTCTCTCTTATCAGATGAAATGAAATTTTTATGAAGGATGGATTAAAATATGGAAATTATATGGTCCGTTCTAAAAGATCTGGTGGTATTCAAATCAAAAAGAAGAAGAAGAAAAAAGCATCTGGTGGAGTGGAACTTGCATGAGCATGGGTATAAATAGAATTTTAGATTCCAAGGAACTATGCTAGAAGCAGGAGTTCTAGTAATATTTTTATTCTTGGTAAAGTTTAGACTCATAAGCTTATAGTCATAGGTATTTGGTTATCAGTTCTTAATTCTTATTTTCCTAGTTCTATGTTTGATATTACAATGATTTTCATAAAGGTATGTCCGGCTGCAAGGGCACTCTGTCCTCATCAAGGATAAGAAAAAGGGCACGCATGTCTTCTGTTTGTCAAGGGATGGAAAAAATCCAATTTGTCCAGAAAATGGAGCTTTTAATCGCCTATTTTGGTGTCACCAACTCAAGGAAATCACTACCATGTCCTAGCAGCCAAAGAAACCCTGAACACAAACCATAAAGTTATAGAGAGTTACAGGCAAAAATAATAAAAGTTTGCTCCACATACTAAATATACAAAAGAACAATCACAAAATTCAGTCTCAGAGTGTTAATAAGGCAATAATATAATTGATGCACGCATGCATCTATGTATATTACTATTTGTAGATAACATATTTTGTAGCAGAACTGTTCTGACCACTAATTATTTTAGATTTTAGAGTTTTGAACCTACATCTTTAAAAAAAAAAAAAAAATTGAAAGATCACATCTTTACAGTTATTAGTCTAAGAAAATATAATTAGAAATTAAAGTGTCCGAACATGAAAGATAAATCATAGAAAAATATTTTCTAGACATGAATATAGGCTTCTCTGGACAATCCTCCCTCTTTTAACCATATTAAGGGTTGACATTGAAAATCTAGGCCATTCATCTGAAAAGAACCCTCTGGAATGGCCAAGTGCACACTTCCATCATCTAGACTATCCCTATCATGTATGACATGCTCCCTATGATTAACAGCTGTTAAATTCTTTCCTTTTTTGTCACATCAAAAAGGAAGAAAAAAAGACTCATAACATGGCAGAGAGCCATGGGGCTGAAAATAGCCACTAGATAAAGGGTGAGGTGACAAATACATAGACTATCTTTCATACAACCACCAAAGCTACCCTGAGGACTTACTGGTCCATGAACACTCCCTTAGCCAGAAGAGCTGTCTGAGAAACCTGTTGTCTAATATGCTAACTAGCGTCTTACAAAAACTTGGATTAGCATCTACATATACATGACTAAAAGAAATTCAAATTGGTTGGGGAAAAAATGTGCAGTGAAGGATTAGCATATTCAACATAATATTAAGAGGATAATTTGTCCAAACAGGTTGATAAATCTTCTCTGAGTCTTGACTATCTTGTGTATGCAGAGTCATAGATGGTAACCTAAGTTTGTGTAAGGGTAAAACATGTAAAAGATTGTGCTACTCTTGTGATTAACCCATACATGCAAAGGATTAACAAAAGCAGCTCCATTCATTTATCAAGGTAGCTTTATAAAAGAGAATGACATCCATTACATGGGGGTATTTTGGTCAAAAAGGTTAGGCAAAATATCCAGTAATGGATTAGCAAATTCAATCAGTATGAAAATTAGAAAATCCCATATCACACACACACACACAACTTATATTCTAACACTTTATATCCCCTATAATTTATAGAAAATAGTAGGAACATGACTCCACTCAAGAGGGTTAATTTATAATATTTTCTAATAATTATACAGACTAAGAAATTCAAAAGGGCTATAAACTTTTAGAATGTCTAGTAGAAATTTATTTTTCATTTTTTATTAAGTAGAAAACTTCATATTCTTTATTATGTAATACAACTATAGATAGCTTAGAAGAAATTTATAAAATAAACTATTTATTTATGCTGCATTTGGAAACCATGTGATATGAAATCATTTCATTTCGGTTTCCTATAGCATTTGAATGCATAAAATAAACTATTTATTTATGCTGCATTTGGAAACCATGTGATATGAAATAATTTCATTTCGGTTTCCTATAGCATTTGAATGCATAAATCACCATCCATAATGGAGCCATCTTGGTTATCACCATAATGGAGCCCAAAAAAAAAAAAAAAATTGAATGAGGCTGTTTTTGAAAATATAACCTTATTCCCACACTTTTACAAACATTCAAATTTAGTTGACAGATTTATGTGTTCAAATACTCTGCAAAACCAAAATACATGTGGTTACAATGCAGCCTTAGGAGATAAAAGTCCAAACTGTGAAAAGTGAGGACCTAATTATCTTTTATTTCTAAATGGTTTCTACCTAAGGAAAGAAATCCGTAATGCTCTTTGGATCAGCTTAGATTGCCTATGACATTCTTAATTCACTTTAAATTCGGTGTTGAAGCCTCAGAAACTTCTTTACTAGCTCTTCCGAAGTTTCCAATCAGATTTAAACTAATACACACACACACACACACACACACACACACACACACACATATATATATAGACAAAACTAGATACAGAGAATAATATATCTATATATTAGTACCAAACCCTTAGCTAAAACCTCCTAGTAGCCAGCTCCATATATGTTAAAAGACTAACACTGGATACATAGAATAATATATCTATATATTAGTACCAAACCCTTAGCTGCCCTCCTCTGGTTAAACTTCACCAATCATCTTCCATCTTTATAGTTATCTTCACCTCCATTCTTGAATTAGCAACACAGAAATGTCAAATATCTTCTTCTTCTACTTCTTCTCTAGGGACCTTGTTTTTCTTATTATTGTTACTAATAGTCCCATCCCTCCCCACTTCTCTCTCTTAGATCATGTTTTAGCTCCAAATTATATGTGTCACTACTCAAAACCCTAATTTTCTGACAGAAATTGTAATCGGATATATCTGGATTCGTATCCAATATTCGTTTAGATAAAAATATACAAATTTTGGTCTTATTTTTAAATATTCACAGATGCATTTTATGGCCCTTTGATTAGGAGATCCCTAGTACCTTAATCTTATTAGAGAGTATGGGAGCGATGTAAGACTGGAGTGTTCTCTGTGAAGCCTTGTTACAATTTCATTGAGGTTTCATTATATGTGGACTTTCCTTGGAAAGATGTGTGGAATAAGAAAAGACTTTCCCTTCTAAAGTTCAGTTCTTCCTTTGGACAGTGGTGTTGGGGAAAATCTCAACTATGGATATGTTGAGGAAGAAATGATTTTAGCTCACAAATGTTTGTTTAATTTGTTATAAGTGCAGAGAATCCATTTTTCACATCCTTTAGCATTATCCTTTTGTGTGGGAGGTGTGGGGTGAAGTTGTGAAGGACTTTGGGATGACTTGGGTTTTGTCTTTAGATGTAAATGGTCTCCTTTGTTGTTAGAGAACAACAACATTGAATACTCATGGTACATGGATGTGGCATTTGATCCCAATTGTTGTATGTTGGCTCTTATGGTCTTTGAAGATCGTGCTGAACCATTCTTTATGATTTCAAAAAGGCCAAAGAAAATGTGGTTTTTTGGACTAAGAAATGCAAAGGATGTCATAATGTCTTGATGATGTCCAGTAGATGTGGAAAAAACTGAGTGCTATTATTAATGGTCTTGTTCTTGTTAAGGATACTTTCGATGGGTTTTGCATCATACGACCCCCTGGGTGGCCTAAAAGAATCAAAGGAATTCTCAAGGGAAGGGGAGGTCTTGCAAGGCAATCGAATTCATGGATGTGGCATTTGATCCCAATTATTGTATGTTGGCTCTTGTGGTCTTTGAAGATCGTGTTGAACCATTCTTTGTGATTTCAAAAAGGCCAAAGAAAATGTGGTTTTTTGGACTAAGAAATGCAAAGGATGTCATAATGTCTTGATGACGTCCGGTAGATGTGGAAAAAACTGAGCGCTATTATTAATGGTCCTGTTCTTGTTGAGGATACTTTCGATGGGTTTTGCATCATACGGCCCCCTGGGTGGCCTAAAAGAATTAGAGGAATTCTCAAGGGAAGGGGAGGTCTTGCAAGGCAATCGAAAGGGATGCAGGGGGACCACCTATCTCCTAATCGAATAGAAGGATGGAAGATGGGGCCCATCTCCTTTTGAAGCATTTAAATAATCAACCTACCTTCAAATCAGGTCTCTTGAATTGGCCCTGGCCTCAATATAAGGAGGTTTCAGTTCAAATGATGGGTAACCATCAGGTGTTGGTGGTGGATTCCATTGAAGTGGAGAGAAAGAAGCAAGCCTTAAGGTCTTTCCTGGTTGGGAGGTTGGAGGGAGGAAAGCCATCCATTCCAGCACTTTTGCCTTGGGGTAAGAGGATTTGAAAGTTCTCTAAGGATCTGAAAATTAAACGCATCCCCAATGATCTTCTTCTTCTAGATTTTCCCTCATCAGAGGAGGCCTCGTGTATGCTTTCCGAGGGTTGCAAAGAATTGTTGGACATTTGGCACCGAAGGGCAGGTTACCAACGCTTCAGCCCTTTATCAAAAGGGATGTGGATCAAAAGTCTTTTGTGTTACAATCCATTTATTGGGTTTCCTTGCCTTTAAGCATATAGAGGAGTTGTGCAAGGGTTTCATTGAAGCGAATATCATAGAAGCATCCTCTCTAGAGTGGGTTCAAATCAGAGTTGCTAATTTGGAGTCGATCACATCGGAGATTTAGATTTCAGACAACAGTCATGCCCTTTAGTTGGTGGTGCAACAAGAGGAGCTCTTGGAGATTTGGGGCATTCGAAAGGCTACAGGGGAGAAGGGGGTCGATAATGCCTTTGTAGTCTTAAATCGGCCGGAATGTAGGGGAAAGAGGGTTTTCGAAAATCCCATCGAGGGCACTAAGGAAGACAAAAAGGGAAAAGAGGATGTACGACCCTTCTAGAATGGTCACTAATTCAAATTTTGGCAGAAGGTTTGGTCTGCATGGGAGTTTGAAATTGGGTTATAGGCAGGATGAACTAGTTTTGGTTCATGGGCTAGTCTAGGAAGAGTCAACCAAGGACATTTGGAACAAGAGCAATGCAAAAAGGGGCAAATCAGCCCATGATAAATCATGGGATGAGCCTTGGCTAGAAGGATTGAGCCTCACTTAGAGAGAGATGACCCTATGCGTAAAAGCTGCTTGGGCTTGGGCCAGAGGAAGTGTCGCCCTTGAAAAAAAAGAGGTCTTTGGAAAATTTTAGACTCACTTCTAACTCTTCCGACTCTAGGGCTCTTAGAAATAAGTCGTTGAAGGAAGCCATCTGTGTTTCTGTTTTTGACTTTGGTGGGTGCTAGCACCCAAATTTTGACTTAGGTCATGTGATAACATAAGAACAGCATAACAACATTAGACATCAAGACTCTAAGTGCCCATGGCTTAGGAAGAGCAAACCTAGACTTTAAGAGGTTAGGCATCCCCAAAGAGGTCTACCTGGATGTTTCAGTCACAAATGAGTCAGTCAAAACACCTCATTACAGTCCAAATACACCATTTCAGGTCAAATCCTAATCTTCCACAAAAGCATTAACAAGACTTCAAGGGTCCACATTTAGGAGCCCTATTCATGTTATCTGTAGGGGTGGGCATGGGCCGGGCTGGCCCTAGCCCGGTCCGAACCCGGCCAGAGGCCCGCACTTTTATTGAGGGCTGAGCTTGGGC
>JAOXJP010228269.1:0-11153 GCA_025762735.1 Platanus orientalis | reverse complement strand
ATTGTTCAGATTTCGGGAAAACACTCGGTCTGATCTATGTATGAGTTTTCAATAGGTGCAATCAGTTCCTATTAGATCATTTTTTTTTATTACAAATCTAATGGAACAAGTCTCATTTAATTCAGATGAGTATCGGGAAACTTATGTTGTTTCCAAGAATATTGGGTTTTTTCTCTCCGATCCAAAAGTTCCTTTCAATTTTTGCAACAGTGGAGTTTGTAGTTGACACTTAGGCTACCTTTTAATTCCTTAGTGTATGTGTGATCACTTGCAACAAGTTTCATTGGAATCCATCAGAATTTGAGCTTTTGGTGATGTATTTTCTCTCTTTTTTACCTAGTTGTGTATCTCAACTTTTCATCTTTAAAACTTGTTACTTCTTGGTTTGAGTACTTGCTATGCTATATGTTATGCTATGGCATGATTCTTGAGTATTTTTTGGTGTTTTGTTGATTATCGTGCTTGTGAAAGATTTAGTTGATCATCGAACTTGTTTTTGAGGCCTTGTATCCGTAGCTTTGTATGTAAAGAGGGGTGATCCCTACCAGCAATCATTGTGTAGCCTTTACATCTTGTTGCTCAGCATTCCTATTGTCTCTTGTGTAAAACTCCACTAAATCTTGGTGTTCTTGCTTAGTGCTTGCAGTTTACAGAGTACATAGCTTGATGTTGTTGGTTGTTTGCTGCTATTGAAGGCTTTTGTTAAGGTTTATGTGAAGTTTCTGGGTTGTAGATCCTATTGGTGGTGTGTTTTCATTTACCGACCTAGCGTTTTTGAGCTCGCTGTTGGCTGGTTGATTGTTGACTAGAGTTGTTTTGATCTATATGTGGTGATAGTTTGGCAATGTTGGTTATCCATTAGTGCTTGTCATTGTTTCTATATCCTCTACAGAGACTCGTGGCATAATTTCAACATGATGGTGTATCCTCCACATGTTTTGATATTTCTATTTCTTCTCCTAGTTCCATGTCCAGTCATCCCTAGATTATTGATTCAGGGGCATCTCATCATATGACTAGTATGTCTAGTCTTTTTTCTTCTTACCATATTTCTTCTGGCAGTGACAAGGTACACATTGTTGATTGCTCCTTGTCCTTAGTAGCTGGTACTAGTTGTATCCCTCTTACGTCTTCCTTGCCTTTGTGTTTTATATTCCTAATTTTAAGTTGAACCTAGTTTATATTAGTCATATTATAAAAACCTTGAATTGTAGTTTTGCTTTCTTTCCCACATATTATGTTTTTACCCAAAAATAGGGAACACCATTGGTAGAGGCCATGAGGATTAGGGGTTATATCTTATGGATAGTTGTTCATTAGTTTCCTCTACCGCTCAGCAGCCACACCCCTCTTTTGTTCTATCCTAGCGTGATCACCTTATTCGGTGACATTCTTGTCTTGGTCATATCTCATTTCCTATGTTCCAAAAACTATTTCCTGGACTATGTTCTTTCATTTCTAATTTCCATTGTAAAACTTGTGAGTTGGCCAAGCATTGTCATTCCTCTTATTCTCTTAGTACGAATAGTAGTACTTCCCTATTTTCTCTTGTTCATCTGATGTGTGGGGACTTGTCTAGTTACTTCTTTATTTGGATTCCGTTATTTTGTGACCTTTATTGATGATTACTTCAGGGCCACTTGGATTTGTTGAAATCTAAGAGAGGTTTTTTCGGCATTTCAATTATTTTACATAATGATCGAAACTCGGTTTGACATTAAGCTCAAAATTCATCGTTCAGATAATGGTAGAGAATATATGTCTCATGCATTTTCCTCTTACCTTTCTCAGCATGAAATCTTTCATTAAACCACTTGTCTTGGTAGTCTTGAACAAAATGGAGTTGTTGAGAAAGAATCGGCATCTTCTTGAGATTACTCGTGCCTTATTCTTTCACATGCATGTTCTTCAAATTTTTTAAGCTTAGCTCTTCAAATTGTTGCTTACTTGATAAACCGTATGCCCTCACACATTATGGGATTTAAATGTCCCTTTAGCTTCTTCCGTGTCCCTCTCTTAAGTCCTCTCTTCCTCCTAAAGTGTTTGGATGCATTTACCATGTTCATGTTCCAAAGTCTAACCACTCTAATTGGATCTCAAAGCTCCTAAGTTTATATTCCTTGGGTATGCCCCAAATCAAAAGGAATGCAAATACTACCATTCATCTACTTGGAAGTGTATTGTTACTATGGATGTTATATTTCATGAGACTCTTTTCCCCAAGCCAGCCTCATCTTCAGGGGGAGTATAAACATGAAGGAGAAGATAAGTTGAGTATTCCTTTTTCTTGTTCCTCTATGTTTTTTATGTTGATGAGCATAGTAACCAGGGGAAGATAAAACAAGTTGTTGTCCATAAAGAAAAAGAGCTTGTGGTAAACCACTCAACAGAAGGCTTGGGACAAGATTTTACTCGTGTTTTTTCGGTGTAAGAAAAAAGTTTCCCTTATCCCTGAATCTCATGTGCCTCTCCAACTAGTCATTTCCATGTATTGCTTCCGCTATTCCTCGTGATGATTCCTATCTTCCTATTGTTATTAGGAAAGGTGTTTGCTCTTATACTCAATATCCTATTGCTAAACATGTCTGTTATGATTCTTTGTCTCCTAAGTTTAGGGCATTCTCTACTTCTTTGTCCTCTGTTTTTATTACATACAATGTATCTCAGGTTCTTTCTCAACCTCATTGGAGAAGAGCAATGAAAGAGGAAATGCAGGCTTTGTAGAAGAACAAAACACGGGATGTTGTAGACCTCCCACGTGGGAAGGAGCCTATAGGTTGCAGATGTGTGTTCTTTGTGAAATTACAACCTAATGGCACGATGGAGTAGTACAAGGCCAGACTAGTGCCCAAAGTCTATACATAGACATATGGGGTTGATTATCAGAAAACCTTTATCCCTGTAGCAAAGATAAACTCCATTTGCATTTTGATCTCTATTGCTGCCAATTGGGGATTGCCATTACTACAACTTGATGTAAAAAATTCCTTTCTACATGGAGACCTTGGAGAAGAAGCTTACATGAGTCTGCTTCTTAGTTTTTAGTATTTTACTCACAAAGGAAAGGTGTGTTATCTCAAGAAAGCTCTCTACAGCCTTAAGCAATCTCGTAGAGCATGGTTTGGAAGGTTTTATATTACCTGCTCAAGAATGTCTATAAGCAATGTTAAGTGGACCATACTTTTTTGTAAAGCTTCAAAAAAAGAAGATAACAACTCTCATAGTATGTGGATGATATTGTTGCTACAGGTAATGATCAGTGTGAAATCAATAACTTGAAAGGTTTTTTTAGTAAGGAGTTAGAAATTAAAGATTTGGGGCTTCCTAGGTATTTTCTTGGGATTGAGGTTGCTAAATCCAAGGACGAAATTTCTTATCCCAACATAAGTACATGCTAGATCTCCTTAAAGACTCTGGGATATTAGAGTGTAGACCTTGTGGGACTCCCATTGAGTATAATCACCGCTTACAAGCAAATGAGGGCCACCGGTGTATTGTTATTGGTTGATATTAGAGATTGGTAGGTAAGCTTATTTACCTGACCTTGACTAGACCGGATATTTCTTATGTTGTAGGGATTGTTAGTCAGTTCATGCATGCTCCCACGACGTCACATCTTGAAGCAACATACTGTATTTTGTGTCATTTGAAGAAGAGTCCAAGTCAATGACTCTTGTATGGTAGACGGAGGGATTTAAGAGTTGAAGCCTTTACAAATGTTGATTGGGTTGGTTTTGCGGATGATAGGAGGTCCACTTCAGGCTATTACACTTTTGTTGTGGTTAACCTAGTTAGTAGTTACTTGGCGCAAGAAATAGCCCATTGTAGCATGATCAAGTGTTGAAGCGGAATTTATAGCTATAGCTCATGGGATTTGTGAGATGTTTTGGATCCGCAGCCTTCTAAGAGAGTTGGGATTCAACTCACAAGCCCTTATGAGGTTGTTTTGTGATAATAAAGCTGCTAGTAGTATTACTCATGACCTTGTCCAGCATGATAAGACTAAGCACATTGAGGTGGATGGACATTTTATCAAGGAAAAGCTAGAAACTGGGTATATGTGTATTTTTTTTTTGTGAAGACTGAAGATCAGTTGGCTAATGTATTCACAGAAGGCATTTGTAGTCCTAGTTTTTGGTATATTGTTGGCAAGCTTGGTATTCATAATATCTTCATACTAGCTGATGCAGGATAGCTTAAAGCCTCAGATGTCTTGCGGGTTATTGGCCTAAGAGGAATCTAAACAAGGTCGAAATACATTAGCAGTAGCCCTTAAATATGGATTAAACAAATTATGGAAAAAATATCTAGAATTTTTAGTTGTTGGACAGAGCTAGGGCACCATAGAAAATAGGGTTAGGCTTTTTAGATTAAGGTGATACTTTGCAGGAATATAGGGTTATGAATAATTTTTTTTTTCTTTTGATAACAAAAGAATTTATTGAAACTATAAAAGGGAAAAAAAGCAAAAGAAGAAACAAAGAACAAAAAGAACATAACGAGTGAACAGAGAAAGAGAGAAAGGGAGTGAAACAGAGAGGGAGATTCTCTCCCTTATACAAAACTAAGATTGGATCCCATTCAACCTAGAACCCGTAAAGGTATCCTCCTAAAGAGCCCTACTTTTAGCCAAACCATCCACCACTGAGCTGGCTTGGAATCCACTCAAATAAGATTTTCATCGAAAATGCAAGGAAGGCAACTTCTTTGACAAAATGAGAAAGCCTCAAAGGGCCCCTTTTTGCTCCTTTTAACCATCCTATAACATTTGTTGAATCACCTTCCACAATGACATGATTATGCTCTCCCATAGATTGAAGTAGCCGAAGTCCATTAAGTAATTCCTTTGTTTCCGCATGGAGAGCGTCCCCCACTCCCACAGGGCCCGAATAAACTATAACGCATGCTCCTGATGCATCAGAAATTCAACCACCAATGCAAGATGGCCCCAGATTCCTCATTGAACATCCATCAAAATTTAGTTTCAAGTCGGTCCCTTTAAGAGGAGACCAAAGGTGAGTACTTATCAACATATGAGGAGTTGAATTGATGATGATTGGAAGATCCCTTAACACGTTGTCAATAGAAATCCCTTGTAATAGAGTTTCCTTAAATGCCTAATGCGCTAAGCGAATGGACATGGCATCGATTCATTAACAAGTGTTCCTATTTTTGTCATGAAAGACTTTTTGATTCTGCTCTTCCTATATGGACCAAATGATGCAGCAACATTGTATTGGCTTGAAAACACCTATCCCCTTTGGAGGCCTAAGCCCAAACCAACTGGAAAGGACCATGGAAGCTATTGGAGGAATTATAGAAAGCTTTGGGGTTAGTTTATTTGAGTTTTAGAGTTTCTAGAAACTTTAAGGTTGTTTTTGGGTTTGTTTAGGGTAATTTTAATAAGGTTTTTATGTAGTAGGAAGTTCTATATAATAATACATTTAATTGTCAAGGGTCAAAGTGCAAATATGGATTTGTTTAGGTTTATTTGAAATTAATGTAAGTGAGTAATAAGAGTGCTAATTGTAATAGGAGTCTTAAGGGGTTATTATATAAGTAGCATGGAACGTAGGGTTGTAGTCAGATTTGAAGAATAGTGAAAAAAGAAGTTGATTTTTTGTGTCTACGATTTGGGATAGGTATTTTCTCTCCATAGCTTACGACTTCTCTTTCTTTCTCACTCCTTTCGCACGTTTTTCTCTCTTCTCCCCCATGATTTCATCTCTTTCTTATCCTTTCATTGTTTCTCTTTCTTTAATTCTTTCTTTAATCTTGTTAACCTTTATTTATTTCTTTCTTTAATCTTGCTAATCTTTATTGAATCTTGTTTCTTAATTCTTTCTTTCTTTTCTTGCTTTCACCCATCAAACTTTTAGTTTTACTCTCTTTTTCTTTGTTTTCTTGATTTAATCACCTGTTTTCTCTTTTCTTCATTCAAGAATCGAATTCTTGATTATCTTTAGATTAGTTCTTGAATTCCCTTCACATTCTATCATTGTAGGAACTTATCTTTTGGGTATCCTATATCAAATTTGGTATCAGAGCCAATCCCTAGCAACTTTGGAAACCAAAAGAGAGAACATTTTGAAAACCTTAAAATTTTGGGGATTTTTCCAAAGGGCCCTAAACCCTTCTTCGTGACGATTCAAATCATTTTTGGTCTTAAAACCCTTTTGGAATTTTTGGGGTACTTTATATTATTTTAGGGCTACCATAAAATCTTTTGAGATCATTTGGAAAGGGTTTTTTATAGCCCTAAAATTCTTGAGCAAGCCATAAAATCCTCTTTTGAATTCATATCCACCATGGTTACTAACAATACTTTGTCCTCAATATTAGATGACCATACCAGAGAGATTGAGGCTACCCAGAGAGACTTAACCTCAATTAAATACCACAGTAAATGCTCGGATGGACAAATTAAAAGCCGCTATGATGGTTAATATTGCTGCCATGCAAACACAAATAGAAAAACTTTTAACTATTATTCAGGAGAGGGATGAGTTTGACAAGACCCTAGATCAAATTGTGAATTGCAGGACTTTGTACCTCCCTCATGACAACAAACTAGTGTCACAACTAATGAACCATCACACCAGTTTCATCATGAGATAATTCCGCCAAGGCAATAACCTCAATTCCGATTTGTGACCACCGAGGTCTTACCCATAATGAATTGGAGAAGCATCCACAACTGGATGTATTTGATTTTGGAGGTGATTAGCACCCAGATGAGTTTCATGATTGGCTTCACAACATTGAGGTATTCTTTAGATGGTATGATTTGCTAGACTATCATAAGCTCTAGTTTGCTTGAAGCTAAATTAAAGGGGACAACATGCATTTGGTTGACGTCCTATAAGTAGAGTTACTCCAACATGGGTTATGGAGATCTGACTACGTGGGATGAGATGAAGTTGGCAATGAAGAAGCGATTTGAGCCGTGAGACTACAAGCAGAGAACTCATCTTTAGTAGAACCAAGGCTAGGGAGTTTAAGTGTGGAAGAGTACACAAGGCAGTTTCAACTCTTTGCGACTTGTGTTGGTTACAAGTGGTGGATAGATGAAGTATTAGTGGTTATGTATCGTCAAAAATTGCATCATCATCTGTCCATGGGCTTGAGTTTCACTTATTTTCCTACCTTGGATGATGCAATATAGGTGGCTTACCAGATCAATGAGAACATGAGTCTGCCTTATAAGCACTTCATGGAGAGTGTTCCATGAATTGCAATGGATAATAGTGACTACTCCAATTCCAAGACAACAAGCAAGCCACAAGCTAGTGGTGTTTCTCTCCTTTTAATTTGATAGGTTCACAGCAATACACCACTTAGGTTCCGAGACTATGAGGGATCTATGTTAGTTGGTAGGGGAGTTCAGTGTCATACATGCAAAGGATTTGGCCATGTCAAGGCCCAATGTCCAAACAAGTTGGTGGGATTCTCTAACAAGTAGGAATTGGAAGAAGTCCACACCCCCTCTCCAACCATCATTTTAGAGGTAGAGCAAAGTGAGGAAAAGGTAAGTGAAGATTAAGAAGAGCAACCGGTTTATGTCTTATGCCTTCTCTTAGCCACACGTGCTGAAAAAGAGGAAGGCTAGAGACGTAGCAACATATTCCAGACAAGAGTCTGATGTAATGGTCAGCTTTGTTCCATAGTGATAGATGGAGGCAATTGTACCAATGTTGTTTTTTTGAGGAGGCTATGAAGAAGTTGAGATTGAAAACAGAGCCACATCCTAGCCCCTACAAAGTGGCTTGGGTGAACAACACATGTCTTAAGGTTATGAATCGATGTCTCCTTACTCTATGGGGAGTTTTATAGACAAAGTAAGGTGTGATGTACTTCCATTGAAAGTATGCCACATCATACTTGGGAGGCTATGGCTTTATGATAGGAAGGTGAAGCACTGTGGGTATACTAATACTTACTCCTTTAAGCATCGAAACAAGGAGATGACCATAGTGCCAAGCAAGGAGATTCCGGCTTTGAAGCTAAAGAAGGCTATTGGTTCGTTCTTGCTCAAGCGTGTTCCTTAAGATGGACATGGCATTCATGGTCCACCTCCAAACTCAACGGAGTTGAGTTCTTTTTAGAGGGGGGGCGGGAGTTGATGCGGCAACATTGTATTAGCTAGAAAGCACCTATCCCTTTTAGAGGCTTGAGTCCAAATCAGTTGGAAAGGGCCTTGGAAGCTATTAGAGGAATTATAGAAAGCGGGTTAGTTTATTTGAGTTTTAGGGTTGTTTCCAGAAGCTTTAGGATTGTTTCTAGGTTTGTTTAGGGTTATTTTAATAAGGTTTTTATGTAGTGGGGAGTTCTATGTAAAAAGGCATTTAATTGCAAGGGTTTAGTTGTAAATAGGGTTTTGTTTTTAAATTAATATAAGTGGGTAATAAGAGTCCTAATTGTAATAAAAGTCTTAAGAGGTGATTATATAGATAGGATTGTAATCAGATTTGAAGAATAGTAACAGGAAAGTTGGTTTTTGGTGTCCACGATTTGGGACAGGTATTTTCTCTCTTTATAACTTACGACTTCTCTTTCTCTTTTTTCCCCTTTCTCACGTTTTTCTCTCCCCCACAATTTCATCTTTTTCTTCTCCTTTCATTCTTTTTCTTTCTTTCTTTCTTTCTTTAATCTTGCTAATCTTTATTTATTTCTTTCTTTAATTTTACCAGTCTTTATTGAGATTGACCTAACCCTTGAGTTAAGGCAACTAAGGCCAAGAAAATGGCCGAGGTCACAAGACTAACCTAACCCCTGAGTCGGGGCAACTAAGGCCAAGAGAATGGCTGAAGTCATAAGACTGACTTAACCCCTGAGTTAGGGAAACTAAAGCCAGGAGAATGGCTGAGGTCATGAGACTGACCTAACCATTGAGTCAAGGCAACTAAGTCTAAGAGAATGGCCTTGGGACCGACTAACCTCTGAATCAGAGCGAATAAAGTCATGGGATTGGCTAAGGCCATAAGAGTGACCCAATCCTTGAGATGAGACAACTAAGACTAGGAAATTGGCTAAGATCATGAAAGCCGACCTAAACTGCGAAATGGGGCGATAGAGGACACTAGGAGTCATTAGAGACATCCTCTTAAAAGTCATAAGAGACATCCTCTTGAAACCCGAATAACATACAACAACCTGGAACGAGCTTTGCCAAAGGCTAAAAAGATCTTCCTTTTCATTTAGAGGGAAAAGTTTACAGGGAGTGCACATACGTTGGCTCCCGACAAAAAAGAGAAGTTTACAAATAGGAGAGAAAACAAAGCAAAGAAATCAAAAGGTGCCAATGTCATCCTCCACATCAACCATGTCCTTCCCCTTAGCCTCAACGATTGACCCAGTGTCATCACTTGGAGAAAACTTGGATAAGTCCACACTCAGGTACTCACAAGCTGCCCTATGCCGAAAAGTGTCGAAACTACTATAGTAGTAGTCCGACACGATTATAGAGAACTCGGTTGAGTCCTTGTATGCCGCCACAGTGACCTCGGCAACAATCGCCTTCTCTTCCTCAATCCACTTCTCTAAATCTCAAGGTACTTCTCCAAAACCTTAGTTTCGGCCTTCTCTCCTACAACTTTGTCCCAAGCCGCCTCCAATTTTTCCTCAACCTTGGCCAGCATGACGAACAAGGTTGACCTATTGGCCTTAGCCTCTGCTAGCTTGATAAGCAAGGCCAACTCTCTTTCTTTGACCTCGACTAGCTTTGCAAAAAAGAAGCTTCGGCCTCGGCAAGTTTTTTCTTCAGCTCGCCAACATCGATTTCAACACCTACGTGGCTCTGTGAGCTGGCAAGGATAACGACGAGGATCTACAAGATAACAAGACCATATAAGAAAAGAAAAAAGAAAAGAGAAATAAAAGAGTAAAGCTTCACCTTGCCAAGTTCATGCACTAGCTTCTTGCTGAGGGTAGAGGTAGGAAAAACTTTCAAATTCTTAATGTCGCCCCGAGGGATGACCTTTGTAAGCTTATCGACCACCAACTCGGGATTATTGATGGAGTCTGAAGCAACTCCCTTTCCCTTGGCAGAATGCCGAGATGAGAGGGTTTAGGCCTGCCCCTTTGAAACAAGGACACCCATCTTGGGATTGTTGGGGTTGATGACGATTATGCCCGAGGCGGGAGGCAAAATGATGGCCGTGCTCGGGGATGGCGGAGAAGCCTGCTCAGATGGTAGGGCCGAACCCATAGGGGGCAGCTCAGTTTGCCCAAGTTGGGAAACCAAGCCTTTAGCAGGCTTCACCTTGATCGGTGACCTAAGGTGGGTCATCTTTGACCTCTTAGCCAAAGGAGAAAACGGGTCCCTAACAGACTTGTTCTTCACCCTCTGAAGCATCTACTTAATACGTTTCGACGTCATCTCTATGTAAACAAATGAGGTAAAAGAAAAGAGAAAATGAGAAGAAAGAAAGGGGGAGGAAAGAAAGGTATCCTCGGGATCGCCCCCCTCTAGCACTATAGGCTCTCGGGGTGGGCCGAACGGATAAACACTAAAGACCTCGCGAGTCACTAAGGCCGAATGGTCATGGACAGGGTGTACAATGGCTTGGAGGACTCGGTCAAGCAATCTCCGACTTTGGCACGGTTCATTTAGAAGTAAGAGAAGAATTAGGGATTAGCTCGGGAACTACGACAATCAAACTACCAACTACCAGAAAAGGAAGACTCACTTGAGGAATCTGGATCACCCCATAATCTGTTGAAGCGAGTCAGCCTCTCTATCTTGCCATCCCACGAGTAGGTCTCCCAACCGTCGCCTAAGACAAAAAAATGTTTACTTTTCTACCTCTTATGAGAGGTGGAAAGACCGGTGACGAGGTTTCAGGATGGGTCCCAAGAAGTAAAAAACCACCATCCAGGATGCTTCTCATTTAGATGGTAAAAAAGTACAAACTCCAACACGGTCAAGTGATCTTTGCCTTCACTACATGAAAACCACAAAGCCATGCACCCAAGCATGATCTGTCAAGTATTTGGCATAAGTTGGCCGAGGGCCAACCTCATATGATCAAGCAACTCCCTAACAAAATGGGAAGCCGGGAATCAGAGGCCAATAATGAAAGCTTGGTCGAAAAAATAGACCACCGTGTCGGAAAAAGTGCAAGCTCTTTCGTTGGGATTGGGGAGTCAAAGAC
>JAOXJP010228268.1:0-25143 GCA_025762735.1 Platanus orientalis | reverse complement strand
TTCTATTTAAGTAACTTTTGTTCTTTATAGTAGAGTGCACATGTATGTAGAATACTGAAATAACAATACAGATAATCTAACAGTCTCTTGGTGTTCTGATCTCTATTTTGTATCATACACACCAGTGTTGAAGGAAAACTCTGTATGTGGTGGTCTTCACCCTTCAAATTGGATCTTCCTGTAGCCAATTTAGCACTCCTTAGGGGTTTGGTCACTCTGTCTCATACACGCCTTTCTATATCAATGGAAATTTAAAAATAAAAAAATAGAACTAAAAAAGAGGATAGCTACCCATACACACTTGGAATATCCACACCCAAAAAATAATAATAATAAAAAAAATAAAAAACATCTCACGAGGTTGAAAAGGATCCTTCCAAGAAGTCACAATGTCCTGCCAAACAGAAGTTCGAGTCCCTTCCTCGAGAGCTTGCTCTTCATAAGCCAAACATAATTACACCAGAGTAATAACTACGTACTACAGAACCTGCCACCTTACATACTCTTTGTTGTTTGGAAAGGGTAAGACTATTCCGCCCATAGGAAACGAGTGAAGAGCTGCTCCCGCTTATGGAGTAGAAAAGGTTTTCTACAAAGGTTGTCGCACTAATCCAAACTATCCATCTAAAAGCCTTAAAGATTATCCACATGTATGCTTTTAGTCGACAACAGATCTATAGCTTTATTTTCCACGTGTCTAAAAACCCTATAACTGTACCACCTATGCTACCAAGTATAAGACTCCTAGCCTTTAAGAATTCTTCCCCTACAAGAGTCATGCATATATAGTCATATGTAGATGCACCACTCATGCCTTTTGCTGATACAAACTGATGTAGTGTAACAAGTTGCAAACCAGTTCATGGAGCATATTGATCATAAGAAGTTAAAATCGGCTCCTAAACTTTGAATGGTCATAACTTTTGCTCCCGATGTTCGATTGCAACCCACAAGTATTTAAAATGACTTGCCCGATGAGCTCCACAACATCCCAAATAAAATTTTGCTTTGTGGTCCGGAAGACCTCCAAAATTTATCGTTTAAACTCTCAAATGGCCACGTTTTAGTATTTTTTGTTATTTTGAGAAACAACATGATTCCAGACCCTAAATAGTTGGGATATGATTGTTTGTTGTTATTGTTTTGTTATTTTGAGAAACGTTCAATTGTCACATATTTTTTGGGATATTCGATACAATTTTTTCTTAAAATATTTTAATTATTTATTTTAAGTATATTGGAATGGTTTTAGATAGATTTCAGAATTTTTCATTTTTAATAAATTTTCCTCTTTTTAGTGATTCCTAATGTAGTAGGAAATCAAAGTTGTTTAGGAAATTTTCATTTTGGGTCTTAGAGCGTTAGCTTTATAAATTCTCTATTATAATTGAGTTGAGGCATTATTATTGAATTATTGAATAAAGTTTTCAGGTATTGAGATGTGTTCTCTACCCCAAATTCTTTGTATTTTTCCTTTGCAAAATCAACAAGTCTCTTGTTATTGGTATTTTCACGTGTAAAAATCAACAGGTTCGTGAAAGGTTGTTCTTAGTCTGTTAGGCGAGATTCATCCCCAACACTCGACTGAATCACAAACCCCTGAGAGAGTGATATTTCGAAACCAAATTGTCATTTAGTTCTTAAATCCAACAAACTACAATAAATGGAAATTATGGGGACAGAGATGAGAAGTTCCTCAATCCTGGCCGTGATCCAAATACTAATTTTAAGAGTATTTAATTAGTCTACATTATATTTATGTAATCACCTTAGGTATATATTTAAAATAAGAAGACACTTGAATAAAGTCTTTTATAGCTATGCAAGGAATCTAATCTTAAGGAATCTCACTTACATTATTATTTTTCTTTTAAGAAAAGTTTCCACGGACTATATTTAACTGAGTGTGGTTAAACTGTCACATTGGTTTAGCTGATAATTCTAGCGGCCAAATTCAAGCTAACTTCTACTAATACTAGTATTACTACTATAAATACTAATAATATTAATATTGTCTTGTTTCTCCTGACAATCCTTCAAAAGAAGACGGTTTTCAATAGCAATTCTACACTATGGAAACTATGCTTGCTCCAAATATTCCCGAGTCAAGTGATCCAGCAAGTCAAGTGAGTTGACTTATGAGTCATTAAAAAGTAAAAAGATTAAAAATAAAAAAAACAGAAGTTTAAAAAGAAAAAAAACTATGAATAATAAAATACAAGTATGATGAAGTTATATTTCACCCAAATAAAGTTAGAATTATAAAAGAAAACCTTGCTAAATTATTGATCCATATTTAATTAGAATGAATGTTTATGAACACATTCAATATCAAAGTGGAAATTAATGACTTTTAATTACAAGTACACAAGCTCAGGTTTAAACTAATGTTCTAAAACTAAAAAATACAACTTGATTTGAATTTAATTGGGTCAAGTTAACTCTATGAATTGTGATTCAATCATGAGAAAAAAAAAGCATTTATAGAATAAAAATAGAATTACATAACCATTTAGAAAAGACTAAATTTAGAAACATGTGTAATGACCTTATTAAGACAGCATTGGTTCATTGAGTTAGGTTTTCATTTTTTTTTGAGCCGACATGACCTAGTCAATTGGCCTAATTAGAACATTTAATGTACTCAAAATCCAATTGAGTTGAGACATTTGGTCAAGTTTCTGAATTGACTCGCCAAGAAATGGCGTTGCAACACATTAATAATAAGGGGCACTTTTTGACACAAAAAAAATCTGCAATTGGACCTAGATATGCTATTAGTCACAAATTCTAAGTTAACGTTCAGTCGCAATCGAAAAGCTACGAATGGAGCATTTCTACGATTGAAATATTTCTTTGAATGAAATCCCATATATGATAAATATATCAAAATCAAGCTTAATCTTAGGTTTATTTCAATGACTAATGCAAAAATAGTCTTGATAGGCTCAAAAGTTCATTGAAACAATCATTTTCATGAAAGAATCAATCAAGCGGCTAACATTGTCACAGAGAACAATGATCCTAATTCATCAAGTACACTAAGTATCACAAGTCTCCAATACCTCACACAATCTATCCTAAAATCAAGGATCAAATAAAAGGATATAACAAAGAAGACTCTCCAAGATGAGCAGAGATTCAATCTCAACTTTTGATCTAGCACAAGATAAGTCTCAAGTGGAAATTTGTTAGCAACAATAATCTTTAAGTACAACAAAAAATCTAGAAGCCAACCAAACAGATAAACTCCGACATAAAAAAAAGGGTTATCAAACTACATCTATAAATCGCTAAACTCTATATGTAAGGGGATATTTTGGCAATCTCTAGATTCAATACTCCAACCTTCGATGTCCTAAATACCATGCTCTCCTATACAACTTTCAAGAAGGAAGAAAGTATTAGGTTTAAGAGAAATGAATCAATGGCACCAGCAAGGTATATCACCCAGTCTATAGCAAGTTTCTCTTTGTTCCTCAATGTTCATGTGTTGTTACAACACTTGGTATGCTCGGGCATCTGGTGGTGCTAGCTGACATCAACTCTCCCTCTATCATCTTTCTCTTTCCACTTGCATGCTAGGGTGGTTTAGGCTCCAGAAAACCACCTAACTTCTTAGTAAAGAAGTTTAAGAAGTGGATTGTTGTTGCTTGATTTCACCATAATTAGAATGCCTCTTGTAAGACGTTTAAACAAAGAAAAACAAAGATAAATATAGATATTAAAGCAACTCCAATCATATATAATCAAATCATCTAATAAGATTCAATCAAATCATAATCTTATCTTCCTCTTTTTTTCTTTCCAATATTCCTTCGCAAATGCATGGGAATGTAAAATATAAATAAATAAATTGTGTTTGAAACGTTGTTCAAGTAGAAGTTCATTGATGATGTTGTTCCACATTTTGGTGGTTGTCGCTGCCAATTCAAATGATACTTTCTTGCAAGTTGATGGATCGATAATTCAAGAGGTGATCATATGATAGAAAAACAGTATTTCTTAGTTTTTTTCAAGGAAGCCTTTGCAAGAACCTAAAATTGGGTCCGTAAAGATCCAATATTTGTGTAGACACATAAAATTTGTATAAATTACAAATAAGGGCCTGCGCCCTCACAAATCTACACAAAAGTCCCTAAGGTTACATATATGGGTCTCAAACATGCAAATTAGGCCCAACTAAAGGGACAGGTCTATTGAGCTAAGGTTAGAGTTTGTAAACTTCAACTCATAAACCACTTAGGTCATGTGTTCAGCCTGTTAACATGCCCAAAGTCCAAGATAAAGCCTATGTGGGTCCCACATGAAGGAATATCTACCAAATTGATTTGTAGCGCCAATAAGGGAAGATGTGCCAACAAAGGAATATAAAAATTACTTAAATTGTATACTTTACAAATAGAAAAACTACAATTCAAGACCAATAAGGTAAAGAAATCCAATCAAAACCTAATCAGGGGTATGGATGAAACAACCTCAAAGGTTTATAAATACTTTCTTATACAAAAAGAGGGAGAGACCTTTTGAAGACTTCGGTGGAGAGAAAGCCCTAGAGACAAGACAAAGTTTTAAAGTTTGAGAGTATCTCAAAGGCCTTCCACCAATCTGAAGCATCAAGGCATTCTTTTCATTCTCTCCATCAACTACGGTTCATTGCTCGAGAGAAGAACACTTCTTACAGTGTTAAAAACATGCCACACACAGTCTTGAGTACAAGAACATGGTGTATTCTTCATTGTTGATAAAGCTTGAAGCCTTGATTGAAGGGAAAACTAAACGAACATATTTTAAGAGGAGATATACGCTATCAGGCCCTCATCTTCAACGTCGATTATTAATCCAAGGTCTATGCTTGTGTAAAGAGTGTAATCAAAGAGAGTCGTTTCCATTTTCTTTAATCTTTGTAATTTGCCTCATTTTTTGTGTTTATTTCAAGCACAAAATTTTTGTTGACAATATGCACTTATTATAGACCAAATAAGGGGTCTAGGTTTGCAAATAGCTTTTATTGGGCTGACAATGTCCTTTATGGGCCTTCTATTAGGATGAAAAGTGGCCTCTATTGGAATTAATTGATCTCTATGAGTCTTGCCTCTACTTAGCTGATTTTGATCTCTATGGGTGTTGCCTCTATTAGGCTAAATGTAGCCTCAATTGATCTTAAAAGTGATCTCTATCTATTTTCTATTTTTGTTTTTTCATATGATCTCTAATAGAAAGAAAAATAGGTGAAGAGTGATGAGCAACTTCGTATAAAAATGGTATGATACTTACATTTAGCATCCACAAGATGGTGGGAAAGATCATGATGACCTTGATGACTCTTGAACTAAATTTTATTATTGTTTCTCATAGTTCTAAATCATCCCATAAAAGTCCTTTCCATCCACATCCTTACCACTCTTTACAACACTCTTTCACCAAATGAAGTAAATAAGATTCCGAATGACCTTTGAGTACTTGAATTAAAACCATGAATGATACATGCTTACTAGGTTTGGTCCTTAGGTGTCATCCTATAACATGTTTTTAGAATGCATCCTCACCCCCTAATATAGTGATCACTAAACTACTTCTATTATATGAAATAAGTAAATAAAATGATAGTTTGTGGCCTTAGGCTTATTGGAGTTTAATTTATTTCTTTCAAGACCTTTTTAAGTGAAATTCATTGGATAATATCAAATTATCTGTTGGATAATCTAAAATTCAAGGCCTCCTTTGTTGACGTGCCAAATGGTATACCATCCTCCAATTTGAACATATTGTTTAAATGAAAAGGGTAGTGTAACTTAATGTAACCATGAGTGGAAATTGATTGAATCAGTCCAAACATGCCCACAAACCTATTAACCATCCATGTCCATGTCACATCCTACACCACACTTTCACAATCAAGAAAACAACATTTGGATAATCTTGGACTTATAGGACCCTAAAACCATCAAAGAAGTTTTCTTTCTAAGTTGGTTATGTTTGTCCTCACCCACTAAAACTAAGAAATAATTAAATAAAATAATTGTTATTGCCTTCAAACTTCTTTTTGGGTGAAATATTAGTGGCTTTAGGCTCATTTTTTCTAGTATTCAGGGAAAACCTACAAAAGAGAAGAATAAACGTATTTATCTAGAGCTTGAGAAAGCCAATTAAAGTCTTTAGAGTTCCATGTGTTAGACATGTATAGGCGAGATCCTCACTTAGCTAAAATAGGGACAGTTTCATTTGCTAATTTGTTAACAAGATGAAAGGATATTGTTAGTAGGAATTTGGATGTGTGTGTGTGCTCATGCCACGTAGGCACAAGTTTCCTTCTCAACTTTGACCCTAGGCACCAACTCAAATAGTGGATACCGAAGGATACTTTTGATTGTCTAATTAGCCACCAAATAATGAGAATTCAGGTCATCGTGAGGGGGAGATTTCATCCCTTTATAGATCTTTTTTTCCTTAAAGAACAAGGATTTCAGCGATCTTACCAAATTCCAATTAAATTGAAGATAATTACTAAATAGAAACTTGTTGAACTATGAATTTAAACATTTTAATTTCATAGAATCAACTTACAAAAGAATGAGATAATCATATGGTTACATAACACCCTGCACATGTTTGCACATATCTTGCACACATGTTATATTTATACTGTACATGCACAACATATATGTTTCACACACATTAAGGATTGTTTAGATGCACACATATGGAATGCAAATTAACACAACTTTAAAGAGACACCAATGATAATATAGGAAGAATCTGTGAGTAAAAATTATGCCATTGGATAGGCATGAAAGTCTAGAGTCCAGTAAAACAAATGGCAAACAAAACGGACACCAAATGAAAAAGTTGGAGATAAATTATCGAGCAAATATCAAAGGAAAGAAAAAAAAGTCAGAAAGTGGGACTCCAGCTCAATTGATTGGGAAAACCCCCAATCAATCGGCCAGGGAGGCCAGACTGATCGACTTGGTAGCCCGATCGATCGCACGGGTGCTGGTTTGAATAGGAAAGTTTCCTAGTGTCTTATCCTAGGCCCTTTTGTGTGGGACCTTGTGTGGATCTATAAAATATATGAAACTTAACCTAAAGAGAACTAAAAACCCTAAAGAAAGACTAAAGAGCAAGAGAAAGAGAAAAAAAAGAGAAAGAAAGAGGAAAAGCTAGGTTTTGATAAAGATTCAGAGATTTTTTTTTTAAAACAAAGCTAGGAATGATTTTTGCACATTAAGAGGTAAGAACACAATTAAACTATTGTTTTGTTTTCATTTTTTAGGTTCCTAGAACTCTATTGATTTCATTTTACAAAGGTTTTCATCATTTATGAATCGGATTTGAATCGTTCTTCAATGATCTTGGTTTTGCCTAAAGTTATAAAACATGGTTTTGAAAGAGATAAAATAGTTTCATAAGAACATGATATAAAAGTGATTTGTCTTCAATTTTGTAGGGTTTAAAAGAGTTGTAATCTCTATTTTGAATCCGTTTTGTATTATTAATATATGTAGAACTATGTTTTAATGGAAAAATTAAGAGTTTTAAAAAAGGTTTTGATTCATAAAATTGTAAAAGTTATTTTAAGAATTGTTTTGATTTTCTAAATAATTTTAGAGGTAATTGTCTATTGATTTGCAAGAAATTATATGTCTAATCTTATGATTTTATTTTTAGTGTTCTTAAATCCTATTTTATAAATAAAGGTGTTGATTTTTATGTCCTATCTGTGGACATCGAGGATCTGGGGGGGTTTGGATTCCACCGCCTGCTCGTGGTTCTGAGCCACACTTTGGCGCGATGCCGATGCGTGAGGGTTGTTAACCTTGGGGTTAGACTTTTTTGGGAATCGCTACCAACTCAGGGTTAACCGATGGAGTTAGACATCGGTTCTCCTCTTCGGGGGAAAAAGGAGAAGTCTAGACCCGTGGGCTTAGGGGTTTAAATCTTAAAAGTGGTCTACATTCCTAAGATAAAGGGTAAGCTATTTAGTTGCATTTCGTTAAATACCCACCTTTTTAGGGTAATTTTTTTTCATTTATACATGTTCTGAATTAAGTTGAAGTCCATGTTTATTAAATGTAAAGTTATTGGTTTGGACCACCCCCATGGTGTGATCATTTCAATTGCACCTGAGACATAGTATTAAGTTGCTTACATTCCTGACCTTGTGTGGCTCGGTGTTCTTAGAATTTTGTCAAGATCAAACTACATGTAGTTCTAGGAGTTGTGCAAATCTCGATAGTTAGATACGCTCGATTGTGAGAGTAATTTAGGGTAAGTTCATTTTAGTCTGTTTTATATACTTAAATAGTACTCCACGCTACTACAGAATGTGATTAAGTTAGTAAAATGGGGGTCGAGACTATATCATACCAATGTACGTGTATTTTAGATGTTAGTGTTGAGTTATAGCCAAGTCCTAGGGACTTTAGGTCATAAAACATAGTGATGTGACCCTAAGAGAAGCAGAGACCTAATGAGGTTGAGACATGCTGAAAGGTACTAGGTGTCAGGTTGTACAGAGACTGATGCATGTTTCAACCTCATGTGTTCTCAAGAGCATGTAAGGGTTGGGAATACTCACAGTGATTGGTCCCATATATCACGCATTCCCGTTCTGGACTAGTATAACCAAACCATCACCATATGCCCCAAGCTTGTAAGTGTCTCTTGAAAATAACATAGTTAACAATTAGACAAGCACTCTATGAAATGAAATTAAAATAATATAATGATGTGGGTAAACATACTTTTTTTGACGCTTCTCACATATAACCAACAAAACATGAAGGTTTGCAATAAATAATAACACTCAATGGCATATGGGAAACAAACCAACTATTTTTAAATAGCAAAAAGAATATGAGTCTTCACATTCTTATCTTATTTTAAAAGAAGTTTAGTAAGTAATGACCTAGAATGTAAACTAATCTAGGAAAGAAATTAGGTTATTGATAGGTAAAAATAAAAGAAACTACTTCATCGAAACTGAGGTTATGAATAAAGATCAAGATTCTAAAATATGGTTTGCCACTAAAATGAATGATTATGTACCTTACAAACGAAAGATACAAGAAGCTCTGATAAAGGGATATCACATTAGTAAAAATAAACAAATAGCATGAAATAAGAGTTGAATTAAACCATGGTTGCCTGCTGAAAGGGAACTCAAGCGAATTTGTTAGAACCGTTAAGATAATTCAATATGTATACATTCATTAAAGAATAAAAATATTGGTCCTAAATAAACCATGAAACCAATGATCCAAATTATATATAAATAAAAAGGAGAACTTAAGTGAAGTTAGTTTACTAAATCCAAATAACATAAGACAAATGAGAGAGGTAAATGACTCCAACTTCTGAGGTAAATAAATGAAGTATGAAAATGCCTTTTTATGTAAATATAAAGAAGATTATATGAGAAATACTAAAAAGAAATATAAAATTAATACATGGCATAAAGTTGAAGTCCATTAAATGATGTGTAGTAATAACAAAGTGAATACAATAAATCCATCTACACTCGTCCATATGAATTGTTTGAATTAGACCCACACACAAGAAGAATCAACTTACTACATATGCTCAGATTCCTATGCAACTAACCAAACCTATGTTTTATACTTAGTTGAGCAACAAAATTAAATGAGATGCTTACACAAATGTGTGATTGACTCCTGTCTTTTACATAAATACAATTCTATCCGCAAACACGCATCCCACATGAACTCATGTCACAATCAAATAAACAACAAACAAATGGAGTAGAAAGAATGATGTGTTTAAACCAACATTTATCTAATTTATGGATTAGATAATGGTGACTAACTATCATATATAAAATTAAGCATTGCCCCATGTTGATCACATAGTAGGCACACACAACATGCAGTCACGTAATGATCACACACATTGGTTACATGTTGGTTACACATTAGGTGTTCACACCTCCAAATACATAGTTACACACACTATCACGTCACATTTTGGTCACACATATTCTTATATATAGTCACATACATGCACATTTAATCATATATATTTATATACATAATCTCTCACACAAGCACTCATACACCCATGGTCACATGTATATATGCAACCATGCACATGCACATGTATACATACAACCATGCACATATGCTCACATATAAATATGTATCACACAAATGTCAATTTAGACATGCAACAATACACACACAACCCTTCATTCACACAAACATAGGTTTTACACCAATCATACATGCCATGTTATGACCACACTCTGGTTGTATACTACATCTAGATTATACAGTACTCGCATGTTATCACAAGCTGATCACATACGAGATACACATAAGTTACAAACAGCTTAATTCATAGATTGTAAAAAGAATCATATATATACAATGGATTGCAGGTCACTAAATAATTCACAGATCACCTATAAATCATAACCCGTAGATCCCATTCAATAACTCACTAATCATGAATCATAAATCTAGGTTTAGATATAAAATAAATTATAGGAAAACAAATGAAATCACCCAAACTTTACAGATTAACATTCATGTTTGAAATTGATTTAGGGAAAACAAAAGAAATTGATAAATAATCACAATTTAACACTTATACCTGAACCTAGTATAGAAACTAAATCCCGTTTGAGATGATTTTGAGACTAAGTAGCTGAACCGGTCTTCTCTTCCCAATGCTGCTTGTAGAGGGTAATAGAAAGAGATGAAGTTTGGTTACTGGTAGAGAACGAAAGAGAGAGGGGATTTTGGTTGCTGGTAGAGAGAGAAAGTGAGAGGAGGATAACTGGTAGAGAGAGAAAGAAGGGATGGTTTTGGTTACTAGTATAGAGAGAAAGAGAGAGAGGAGGTTTTGCTGAGAGAGAGAGCTAGTCGTGAGGGGTTTTGTAGAGAGAGCTGGGCTATGGGCTGTTTGCAGGGAGAGGTGGATGTGCATAGGTTTGTAGAGAAAGAAAGAAAGGGAGATGGCCGGTTGCTGGTAGTGAGAGAACGAGAAAGAGAAAGAGAAAGAGGAGGGTTTGCTAAGAGAGAGAGAGTTGGTCGTGAGGGGTTTTGTAGAGAGAGGGAGAGAGCTGAGCTATGGGCTATTTATAGGGAGAGACAAATGTGTAGGGGTTTATAGAGAGAGAAAGAGAGGGAGATGGCCAGTTGTTGGTAGTGAGGGAAAGAGAAAGAGGAGGGTTTGCTGAGAGAGGGAAGAGAGAAATAGAGAGGGAAAGGAAGAGAGAGAACCAGACAGAGGGGTAGGTCGTTGGTTTGAGCACTAACGCTAACACCCCCTGTTCTATTTCCTTCCAACGTGTGCCAGCTAAGAGAGATGTGAGAGATAGAGAGAGAAAGAGAGGGAAAGGAGAAAGGGGGCCGGAGAGAAAAGGTGAGGTGGTGGCATCGGCATGAAGCCCCTCCTCCTCCTACTCCTCCTCCTCCTTCTTCTTCTTCTTCTTCTTCTTCTTCTTATTCTTTCCTCCCTGTGTGCCTCACCGAGAGAGAGAGTCGGTCCCCCTCTGTGAGCCCACCGCCCCTTCTTTTATAAGCCCTTTTTATATATATTTTATTATTGTATTAATCTTTGTTAGATTTTTTGGGTTGGTTTCACTGCTTCTTTGTTGCTTATAGGGAAAAACCACTATAAGGCACCACGTGGTAAGGGGAAAAAAGGTATTTTGAGAAATTTTGCGAAATTGGTTTGCATCCTCTTTTTGACGTATCGACCTCCGACAGATGTGAATTTATAGTGATTTTCTATGTCTTGGGCATTTTGGACACAACGGGATAGTTAGAATTTGATTCCGACTAGTGTAGGATGACAAATGGTGATAACATGGTAATCCAGGAAATGTTTAGTTGCACTTTAAAGGGGCAAAATAGTAAAATCTCTCTTAGGTCATTTCATGTAACATACAACCCCTAGATTTTCCAACAAGTTGGCGTAGTTGGTTCGTTCATCCAGTACCTGGTCATGAAATTATATGCAAACTCCTATCCAAAAAAATCCATATTTCGGTTACGGTGATGATTTGGAGCTAGTGGGGTCCACCATCGAAATTTTGCGAGAGACAGACTTTTGAGGGTTGAAGAACTTGGAATGTGGGGGAATTAATTGCACATCTTTTAGGTGCCATGGGAAGCTCTGAGGGCTTACAAAGTGTCAAAACACAATTTACAAGAGGACTGAAATTGCAAGAATATGGACGATAAAACCGTAATTTGTCAGCTAAGTATGCTTCACACAAGAAGGCTTATATGGGCTAAGAAATTATGAAAATATTGCGGTAGGTTATTTGAAAATTGGGTTGTTAAACAATTATCGGTGAATCCCTGAAAATGAAGGGTTATTAGAAACTAGTGTATTTTGAAGGAGTGAAGACAGTTCCAAAAATTAGAAGGTTTAACCTGAGTACGGATTTGCATGTAATTTGATGTCCATAATACCTTTGCGACCAGAATGTCCACGGGAAGCTTTAAGGGCATGTGCTTAACCTCCTAAGGTCTAGGCTCAGTCTCTAATTTTAAGGTTTGTTGGTAGCTTTTAAGGTTTCTATCATATTCAAGTTGTTTATGAAAGATTTTAGGGCTTGTGCGGGGTAAATGGTTAGTCCTATACTCCCTAAATTGGGGTCGCCTAAGGTCTAATCCTAAACACTGCTCTCTAGAGCATATGAGATTTGTTCGAGGGTCCGAGTCAAAATTTGGGTGCTAACATTGTCGTTAGTGATTCACAAGAATACTGTTATGGACAGATTTGATATACTTTGAAAAAATGTTCTACAAATTATGCTTAGTTGGATTAAGCATGTTCTTATATGTTATTTTTGAATTAGTTAACGTAAATAATTGTTATATGTTGTTTATATGAATTATAAGATTTGATTAAAACTACAAGAAAAATGATATGTATTGTTGGAAAGCCACCTTTCCCATCATGGGGAATTATTGATGGAACCCACCTCACCGGGTATATGATGTGAACTATAATGGATTCTTACTATTGACCACATAAGTGATAGTAGCAACCCTTCTCACCTGGGTTTAAATGGTGCGAATTGGACCCTTCTCACCTGAGTTTAAATGGTGCGAACTGGACCCTTCTCATTGTGGTTTAAATGGTGTGAACTGTTATATGTTATGGCTTGATAGCAGATATACATTTTGTTTTATTTTGTTTGGCTATGATATTACATATGATTTGATCCGTTCATTCTATTTAATGTAAAAGTATATGTTATCATTGATTTTTGTTATGTACATGAAATTATAATTTTATTAAATGTTTAGTAATGTATAAGATTGATTTATGAATTGTTCTACATATTGATTAGTAAATATGAAAGTATTTATTTCGTTTTTGTAATCATGCTAAGTCTTGATCCATTGTTTCCTTAGTTTATTGTTTTTTTGCTAAGTTTGTCAAACTTACCCTAATTTGACACCACAGAAGATCGCGGAGTAGTGGTTCCAGATAGAGAAAGCTGGTGACTAGATATATGTTTATTTTAGTTTTATTTAGTTAGAGACTTTATTTCAGTATAATTATTTCAGTTTAAATTTCAAGAGATGTAATAAGTTAGGGATTTGTAGTATTTGATTTCAGTTGATGGATTTGATTATGTCAGACTATTTATTTAATTTTAATGGAAATGTTAGACAATGTTTATGAATTATTTATAGGATTATGGGATTGGATACAGGTTAGACATATGTGAAAGTGATTAATTATGTGATCATGAGGAAAGTGATTGATGTATTATTTCACTACGTATAAATAAAAAGAAAAGAAAAAAATTGTACAAGTTATGATTGAATGAATGCAAGTGATGTAATATCACGTGCAAAAATTCATGGCCCTACTGGTATGGGTTTTGATGCGCGACACCCCGCTTCCCCTGACGAAGACTTTTTCCCCCACTTTGCTTGTGGTGTATAGGAGGAAATGTGAGGAAAATGTCTCTTAAGAGGATAAAATTCTTAGGGTCTTATTTAAGTTCTATGATTTCGCCACCAAATCTTATTTTATTGATAGAGTTGGACATCAGTTGCTTCCCTCTAGGGAGGGCAATTCAGACCTTGAGGTCCAAATTAGTTTGACTCTTATAGTGATCTAGGTAACCAAAGAGTAGGGTAAGATATTGTATTGTGATTGGGGAAGGTGTTAGGCACCAAACATACCCATCTTTTTAAGGTAGCTTCTCTCATTCATATATGCTATAACTTAATTAGTTGGGTGTTGTTAAAGGTGTTAAAAAATGGGAAATTTTGCAAAAAATTAGATCTCAAAACTTATTTGACCATTCTGCCTGATGCTTGATTATGCACTTGAGGTGATGCCTTATCTCAATCAGGCATTGGGGCTTGAATGGGTCTAGGTCAATTTGGTCATGTTCCTTGGTGGGTCTTGGTTACAACTATGCCACATATGCAGATCAATATGCTTAGAAGGCCTAATTGGAGGCTTAAAGATAGGCTCAAAGCTTGATTGTGGCCTGGGCCTTCCAACGCGTAATTGGGCATGTGTGTCCATGCTTGATAGTGATTAGGAGTTGGGATGGAAATTGAGTTAAAATCAAGGATCTCTTCCTATTTTAGAAATGTAGACCCTTAATTATTGTATCTGAACTCAAGATATAGTCTCAAGTTACCTACATACCCTATCTTGTATGATTTGTCAAGATCAAGTTGCATATAGTTATCCTTTAAAGGTGCATATGTGTAAATACTCTTCCTTAACAATCACCGTTGATTGGTTTCTAGGATGAGTAGTGTAGGGTTATGGTCATTATAATCCTTTAAGAAAACTTACATAATACTTATCACTATACAATTAAATTAAAACAAGTGACCAAAGAGGAGAAAGTCTTTGGTATATCAAGATAGTTTGAGAGGAAGCATGTGGCTGAGCATTGAGGGCAGAAGGTTGGAGGCCAGTGGGATGTGTCCGACATTTGATTGTCAACGCCCAATTGTGACATTTCCCAATGCCTGATCATGAATAGGCATTGGGAGTCTAAAGTGGGTCAAACTAAAAGTGATGTTATGGTTGATGGGTTTAATTCAGGCCCCTGACATTCCCCTTTGTCAATTGTGCATTGAGGGTTCAGGTTGGAGGTTGGAACATGTCCAACACCTGATCTCAACATAAGTCCCCAATGCCAGATTGTCCAAGTGTGTCATTGCCTAATTTCACAAATGTGCTCAATTAGGCATTGGAAAGTAAACAATGACTTACTATTGAATGAATTTTAAATGGATTGGAACAGAGGCTTAGTCATGCAAGTGGGGAGGGATTCCCATAGTGGATGGGTCCCACAAATTAACTTATGAGCCACGAAGCATATACGTGGTATTTCATATAAGTAAACACCCAAACATATGACAAATCAATTTACACAAAGAAGACATGGTAGAGAAGTGAATAAGTCTATGGTAAGCATGTAGACATGATCATGAAAGAGAGATGATGTTCTAGAACATGGCGGCAAAGCATAGTAAACATACACAAGACATGCATCCTATCAAAGCAAGGCATGACATGATATGTGTGGGCATTGAAATGTAATGTGATTAATACAAAAAAAAAAAAAAAAAAAGAAGACTAAAAGCATTAAAAAAATGATAATGAATTTTTAAAAAAAATAAAATGTGTATTGCAGAGAAAAAGACATACATGAGATAAATTATAGATAGGATAAAGAGAGAGAACATATAAGAATATATGTATATTTTCGGTAAAATGAATATGATACGTTTAAGGGGTGCATTTTTATAGGATAAATGTGTGTGTGTGTGTGTGTGAGAGAGAGAGAGAGAGAGAGAGAGAGAGAGAGAGAGAGAGAGAGAGTTTTACTTGAAATAGGAAACATATAGGAAGGTGTTATGGTAGGTTAGGAGAGAGATTTTAGTCAAATTTTGAATGAAATTGGAGAAAAGACATTTAAGTAAGAAGAGGGACCATTACCTTATTATGTTATACAAATATGTATATAGATGGAATCAAACTAACAAAAATATAAATTAAAATTTTTATTGAAATTAAATTAGGAAATGAAGAGAGCAATTAAGGGATGAGAGACAGAGAGAGAACATTTTAATTAGGAGACATTTTGAGAGTGTATTTTGGTTGGATGTTAGGTTGTAAGAGAGAAATTTTAGACAATTTTTTAATGAAATTGGAGAGAATTTATAAGTATCACAAAAAAAAAAAAAAAAAAATGGAGTACCACCTAGTTCTCTCATGTTTGTATGACATGTTTCTTTCTCTTCATGTAAAAGTTGGGGAATATTTTCCATAATTTTATAGCAATAGAGATGGAGAGTCAAAACATTTAGGTAGAAAAATTTCAGAGATTGTTGAAGGATGATTGTTAAGAAAAATACATTAATGTTGAAAAGGATGATCTAGTGGAAACTGATGATTAGAGGAAAAGCCTGGTGGGTAAGGTGTTATCAGACAAGTCTTTCAACTTAATAGGAATCAATGAAGTTCTTTATAAAATCTAGAGAGCATATGAAAATTCTGGGTCACTGAGTACAATGATGGAATATTTCTCATGCGTTGTGAGAACAATCTACAAGTGGAGAAGATATTGACAGGAGCCCCATGGCTATACAACAATGATGTTAACATGTTGTAGAGATGCAAGCCTAACTATGCTCCACACAAGTATGTCTTAGAAGAGGCGGATCTCTGGGTCCAATTTCACAACTTACCGGTGGAATATTTGAAGGAGAAAATTGTTCTTAAATTGGCAAAAGGTATTGGAGAACCAAAACCTATGCTTCTCGGAGAACGGGAAAAGTGAGGTAAATTTGCAAGAGCAAAGATTAGCCTGAATGTGTTAAAACCTCTCTGACAGTCTTTTAATCTAACACTCCCCAATGAAGAAGTCGAAGAGATATCATTAAAATACAAGAAATGATCTCGTATATGATACTTTTGTTGAATCTTAGGACATACTCAAGAGAATTGCATCAAGTTGAAGGAGCTATAAAGTACTATACTATCATAATATCCAGAAGATATTCATCAATAATTATTCAATCTTCTGGAACTAAAACTCACTAAAGATGTCAAGGTTACAACCCGTAAACCGAATGAGAAAAATCCACCTTGAAAGATGCCTGCCCTTATAATGGTGAAGATATATTCAGAGGATTATCAGGAATCGCCATTACAGAATCTTGGTGTAGGAGACAAAGAGGAAAGGATGGGGTGGACATCCAGCTTAGCTAGCCACGTGGACTCCATTAATTGAGTGATTACTCAAAAGAGGCATAACAATAATGGTGAGTTTAATTCCTCTAAAATGGCTGACAAGGGAAGTGTTAGAGAGGAACGTTTAAATTTGAATTCTCCTAGAGTTTCCAACTTAGGAGATATAGCAGATAAGGGAAAAAAATTTATAACATCTCCACTTCTCCAACTCTCAGCCGAAGATCAAGCCAATTAGGAAGGAAACGGTCCATCAAGAAATTCGATGGAATTTAAGATGACTCATACAAAGAAACCTTTGAAGGAGAATTTGAAGAGAATATTCAACCCTAATGAAGCAATAAGTGACAAAGGGGAGCTTTTATTAAGGAAAATTGTCCTAAATATAAGAAGATTCAAGGAAGGGGGCGTTCATGATAGAGAAGAAACGGCTGGAATATTTGATTCAAATATGTTTCCAATTCAAGATAAGGCAGCTACAAAAGAGGAGACAAGTTCAAGGGGAACGGCCATGCATTAACTAGTAATGATGTCGTCATCCATAGAAAAGGAAATATGGAGTCAGTTATGGGAGATTATATTGATGATATCCATAAAATAAGGGCTAATGTTGGCAATCAAAATTCGGTTATGGGAGCATATCTTGAAGACGTGTGCTTGAACAATTTGAAGATTCTCAAGGGATCTCAAATGGCTAATATGAATTCAAGGCCCAATTTCAAGGAACTTTTGAATGAGGTGAACCCTACAACAAAAGAAAAAAAATCAATTTTGGAGGAAAACATGGCCGCACACTACTCTCAACATTTAAAGATGCTGTCAATGGCCGTAAAGCTATACAAATTGGATTTTTAGACTAAGCCACTCCTAGCACCAATCCAGTTGAACCGGTCAAACCGGTCCAATCAAACCAAGAAGAAGAAATGCCCCCTTTCAATCTTAAAGCTCCTTTACCAGGTTAGTCCAATGCAATCACCTTCTCTAATTCTCATCATGGTTTGGTTGCCCAATCTAAGAACCCTAATTCACTTAAAGAATGGGCGAGGATTAGGGTGAATGAATTTGAGATTCCCTCTAAGAAAAAATCATTGAAGAAAGAAGAGAATTCAAACTCAAGTAAGAGAAAGAAGATTTCCATCATAAAAAAAGATTAGAGCTACTTCAAACAATACCATCAAGGGGTTACCGAAAGTCCCACAACAGCTGCGGGAGCCATGAAAGTGTTATCTTGAAACTTTTGTGGTTTGTGTAGTGACCCGACAGTTCTGACACTCAAATCAATTCTACACTCTACCCAAGCTTCAATCGCCCTTCTATCTTAAACTAAGTGTTCTAATACTAGTTTCCAAAAGGTTGTCAGACGTTTGGGGGATTTCAACCACTTCATGATCCCTTCTATGGGACTTTCAGGAGGCTTAGGTTTTCCCTGGAGAGATAATGTGAAGTTGCAAATTATCTAATTTTCTTCTAATGTAATAATTGCAAATACTCATAATGAAATAAACAATACTTTTTGGTATCTTGTATGTGTGTATGGACACCCTGAAAAACACGAAAGGAAAAATGTCTGAAAGAAAATCATCAATTTCGCTTCCAATGTTGACAAACCTTGGTGTTGCATTAGTGATTTCAACTCCATCATAAACCCCAAAGAGAAGATTGGAAGAATGGTGTTACCGGACCAATACTATCAATACTTTAGGGAATTAATTGATTCATGTGGCCTCATTGACCTAGGATACTCAAGAACAGCGTATACTTGGTCAAACGAAAGGCGTATACATTTCAACATCAGAGAATGGCTTAACAGAGCGTTAACTGATTGTAATTGGAGACTGAAGTACCTGGATGTTTCGGTATTACACCTGCCAATGATCAATAGTGACCATGCACTAATTCTCCTCAACTTGGAGAAAATCATAAGATAAAGAAGACCATTATTCAAAGTTGAAGCAATGTGGTTAAGGGATGAGTCCTTCATGGTGATGGTGGATTAAGAGTGGAACAAAGAGCCTATGTAGGACCTAGCAGGAAAAATCAAACATTTCAAAGATGACATCAAGTAAGGGAGTAAGTAGAAATTTGGAAACACCCAATTGGAGATACAAAAGATAAAGAAAAAGCTCTCAGATGTCTAGATGGCCGCACCTAATGACAACAATATTGCAAAAGAAAAGATATTGGTCTAAAGACTCAATGAATTACTCAGAAGAGAGGAAATCTACTGGCTAAAAATATCTAGAGTCGCATGGATTAGGGATGGGGACAAAAACACAACTTTCTTCCACATCTCCACACTTAATAAAAGAAGAAAGAATATGGTCAATTCGATCAAAACTCTATCTGATGATTTCTCCTATGAAGGGAAAGAAATCATTAGAACATTCACACAATATTTCTCCACCATATTCTCATCTAAGCATCCCATCCCCATGGACCTGGATCTCACACTCACTAACAGGTCAATTACAAGTGACAAGAATGAGCAGTTGGAGGCTATTCCAGACATGGAAGAAATCAAAGAGACACTTTTTTCCATGGGCCCACTCAAAGCACCTGGACCAGACAGAATTCCTGCTTTGTTTTATTAGAAGTTATGGGACATCACAAGTCATGATTTAGCTATGTTGGTTCAACAGGCCTTTAGAAATAGTCACATCCCTAAGGAGATCAACAAGACTTATATGGTATTTATTTCAAAAAAAGATGTATCAGATGCTCCAGCTGACTATAGACCAATATCTCTCTACAATGTCACATACAAACTAATTACCAAAATCATTACAAGACGTATCAGTCCCTTTCTGGATTAACTAATATCATAAGATCAAGGAGCATTTGTTCTAGGGTGACAGGTCATAGATAACATCATCATTGCCAAGGAAATTCTACACTCTATGAATTCAATGAGAGGAAGAAGTGGAGGGTTTGCTTTAAAGCTACATATGACAAAGGCATATGATAGACTGGAATGGGGATTCATCAACACAGTCTTAAGGAGATTTGGTTTCCATGAAAATTCCCATGCTTTAATCATGTTTGGAATCAAAGGAGAAAATTTTTCTATACTTACCAATGAGAACCCAGAAGGAAATATATCTCCATCACATGGAATCAGGCAAGGATGACCTCTCTCACCATACATCTTTATCCTATGTGCTGAAGTCTTTTCATGCTCAATTAACAAGATGATTGAGTAAGGATTATACGAGGGATTCAAAATCAATAGGTATGCTATGAAGATTTCACAAGTAATGTTTGCTGATGATATCATGCAATGCAGGAAATCTCAAAGCCGTATTGGAGACTTATGAGAAGCAATCAGACCAAAATGTGAACTATGCAAAATCATCACTTCTTTTTAGTAGGAATGTCAGTGAAGAGAGGAAGGTTGAAATCCTTAATTTTTTTGGAGTACAAATGTTGGGAAAAGGGGACAAATACTTAGACAAACACTTGCTTCAGAAGGACACTAAAAAGGCCACGTACAAGTTCCTTTTGGAGAAATACCAAAACAAGCTGAAGGGGTGGAAATCCATGCTTTTATCTCATGCCGAGAAAACTACTCTCATCAAATCAGTGCTATCTTTCATCCCATGTTATCATATGACTACTGATTTTATCCCAAAATCAATTTGTAAAGAAATCAATAACTTGCAAATAGATTTTTGGTAGGGAAAATAGGATGGTAAAGACAAACTCTATTCTTGGGAGCAGAGATCTACTTAAAGAAGAAAATGTGTTGGACGGTTATGAGTGACCACAACATCAACATCTAGGAAGATCGATGGATTCCTGGGATTCTTGCTTATAGAGCTAGAGAAAACATCACAAGATCCAAGAAAAAGAAAGTTGCTGAACTCATTGATCAATTTACTTATAGCTGGAGAATGGATATTTTGACACAAATGTTTCCAACACATGTGGTGAAAGCTATACAAAAGATCCACCTTAGCAAGGGGGATAGTAATGATAGTGATAGTTCAATCTAGATTCTCACCCCTTCAGGTAACTTTTTTACCAAGTCAACATATAAACAATATATGAAAAGAAGGGCCTCTTCATTTTCCAAAATAGAGTCCATTCCTAGAAAATTGTTTAAAGTATTATGGCATCTAAAAAACGCCCCTCCACAAATTCTCATATCATATGGAGATGCCTGCACAATGCAATTGCAGTCAAGGGAAACCTATCCAAATTCATCAACAACATAGATTCACTTTGCCCCTTTTGTGAAAAAGAAACTGAAGCAATTGATCACCTATTCTTTAACTGCGAATTTTCACAATCAGTGTGGTTTGGTTCCCAATTGGGTCTTAGAATACGTGATGCCAACAAATCATTCACAGATTTGATAAAAGAATGGAGTACATTGCTTCCTAATACTCATGTCTTTAGCTTGGGTTTCACCCTCTTATCATTTATATGGAAAGCTAGGAATGACAAGGTTTTCAATGGACACATTTGTTTAGCTACTACTATTATTCAGAAGGCATCTAGGATGTAGAATGAAGTTCAAAATGTATTCAGTAACCTTATAGAGAATGGTCCTATTAAAGAACCATGGGCTACTCAAAGAAACACCATTGTCAGTCCCAGCTGGTCTCTCCCTCCACAATGGCATATAAAAATTAATGTAGATGGTGCAACTATTCCGAAAAGAGCTGTGATAGCCGTAAGAGATCACATAGGAGCTCTTATCGAAGGCACTTCAAAAATAATAAATGGAGGAACAACAGAGGAAACAGAAGCATGGAGGTTTCTAATGGGGCTACAACTTGTAGGAAAACTTGGAAATAAGGAATATATCATTGAAGGAGACTGCCAATTGATCACCAAATTGCTATTGGAAAAGGTGATTAAATCTCCTTGGAGAATAGACAAAATCATCAAAGATTGTCGAACTTTTTTGAAATCCACAATTAAGATCTCTCATGTTCCCAGGAGCTGCAACAAGGTGGCACATCATTTGGCCACAATCGCAGCAAAAGAACACAAGGAGGGGAGTTGGAGAACTGACTCTTTTGATGTATCCATGATATCTCTTGCTCAAGCTGAAGAACATTTTGTATCTTTTTCTGTTTCTTCATGAAAAATCAGCATTTACCAACAACAACAAAAAAAAAAAGACAGGAGAATGCCTGTGAGAAGTTGGTTGTACGTCTAAGAGTTGAGCCTTTTAAAAAAATTCAGTAGGAAAATAAATACTCTGCAACAAGCTTAAATAACATTAAACGGAAACTTTCCTTAAAAAATGACATTTTTTTGGCTAATTTTTTGTTATTATGCATTGTAAATTATCACGTTGTACTTCACATATATATTCAGCATAAGTGAACCAAATTTATTGACGCAGCATAACAATCTCAAGTTATTTACGAAAATACAAATCATACAGGAAACAAACTTTAAATAAAGCATCATTTCTTGTGATGAAAAGATCTGGTAATCTTTGTTTGCTTTATCATCACATAGCTCTTAAGACCACCCAAGAACATAGCCCAGAACATAAACCAGCAGCAACGACAACGGGTACATGAGGAATGCCACCAAGGAAGTCCAAGGGGGGATGGTGGGGTAACGGTAGATAAGAAGACCCATCACAATACAAACGATGACAATGACAAGCACTTCAGCCGAGAAATCCCATGTCAAGCCCCGGATATAGATGATGGATAAAAAGATAGTCAAGCCAAGGACATTGTTCATAAACACCCGACCATAAATCTGCACTCAAAGCATTAAGAGTTAATTCGTGTGGCCAAGGAACTCAAGTATTGAAAAAATATTTTGTATTTGTACTAGCTTAACTGATTCAACTGAATATCTACTCTTGATTAGGAACTAGTATAACAAATTTTATTTGATTTTCACTTTTTGGAATTTCTCCATGTTTGGAAAAGAATGTACATTTTTTTATGGTGTGAATCAACAGTATTTTAATTGCGGTGGTAGTGCCATCAAGACGTGGTTGAAGGGTTTAATCTTATCTACCAAAAGGAAAATAATGCACAAATATAGCATATCTAACCCATATATCTTCTAATACACAAAATCAGTTTGGTGTTTAAGCTAGGAAGTACTTCGGCTTCTAGAGTCCAACATGTCTTGGTGACTCAAAGTACTTGACTGTTGATAACAAAATGCTTGAATATAATATCACACGGTACGGTAGTCCTTTAGGCCCTGTCTGGTTGCCATGAAAAGATTTTCTCATGAAATTTTTTTCTCAAAATATAATTTTTAAGCTGTCTGATTGTCATGACAAGTTGGTTTTTTCATGTTTTTCTTATGATTCTTTTCTCTCCTTTTCTTGTGGGATTTTCTTTTCTTTTCTACACAATTCATGGCAACCAGACTGGGCCTTAATGTTTCACCAAGTGCAGTTTGTTAATAGGCTAATGAAAAATTGTACACGGAGAAAAAACAGACCTCAGAAAATGTTAGAGAGGAACTTGTTTTTGTCTTATGACAGGCAGAAACAATTGCCGAATAGGCCTCTCTGGAGTTTGTAGCCAATGGTAGCAGGATGAATGAGACGAAAAAAGATGGGATCCTTGCAGTATTGGATAGATTCTGAACAGCATCAATAAGTGGATCCGCAAGTAGGGCTAAAATAACTATTCCCAACAACAATAGTAACACAGCTTTAACACCAGTCCATTTACTTCTATGCTTGGATTGCTCTGCCTTATCTATTACCTGCAACAAACTTTGGTCATCTCCCCAAGCGTTCTGCACAGCCATTTAAAGGTATCATTCATAAGATAATAGTCAGGCTTAGGAACTGGGGACGCAATAAAATAACGTAATCACCAACCTCGTCAATCTTTACACGATTATCAACAGCTTTTTGAGCCACAGCAAGCCATTTGCTGAGTCCATGAGAAAATTCCTCGAAAGTAATATTCCCATCACCAACTGTATCAAAATCTTTCATTATTATTTCTATTACTTTCGTTTGATCGAAATGTAAATGTTCAAGACTATCCTCAACTCCTTGAAGGAGTCTTTGTATTTCCCATTTCGTTATTGTTTTGTCCCCATCCTCGTCAAGATGATCAAATATCCTGTATTTAAATGATGGCTAAGAATGTTAGATTATAGAACATCCCAGTTGACACCTTAAGAAATTGCATTAAGTTCATGAGTAAAGCTAACCATGTTATGGAATCACGATTAGGTGAACCATCGTGAGTGAGGAGCCTGCTTTCTATATGATTTAGCTTTTCTAGCTTTGCTAGCCATTCTTTATGCTCATTTCGCCTTTTCTCCAAATCTTCTTGTTCTTGTAGCACTTCTTCTAACTTATCTTGGGCCTCCTTCCTACAAGTTTTCAGCTTAGTTTCTATATCTTTATGCATATGCTTCAGAATTTCTGATATTAGAAGCTCATGTTTCAAATATTTTAATTTTCTCTCCTGATTATCCTTGTGACAGACCTGTGCCACAAAAGAAACTATATATGTCAGAGTTACATTACGAAATAATGACTCAAATTTGCTACCATTATTGAACATGGATTTCTTCGGTTCACATTTTTTTTGCACATCTTCATGGATTTGTTGAGGATAAAACATCATATAATTGGGATGGTAAATGATAGATTTATTACCTCTTTGATGAAGTATTTCAGCAGAAATGCAAGGCAAATAATGAGGGTTAACAAGATGAAAACCCGGCTCCCAGAAGCAAAATGGAACACATTTGGTAGTTGCACAATTGCAAATGGAATTATAGATAGAAACATTATCTTTGCAGTATCTCTGCACTCTTTATCACCACGATGAAAAATATGAGGACCTGTATTGATGAGGAGATTATGGGTCGAGTTTTTGTCAATTAATAAATGAGAGAGAGAGAGAGAGAGAGAGAGAGAGAGAGAGAGAGAGAGAGAGAGAGAGAGAGAGAGAGAGAGAGAGA
>JAOXJP010228267.1:0-11153 GCA_025762735.1 Platanus orientalis | reverse complement strand
ACCTTGTTTCGGCCATTTGGACCCCTTAAGGGTACTAAAAAATTCTAAAATTTCTACCATATATAGGCATATGCCAGGGAAATATACTAGGCTATTGGGTCTTTACCATGTTACCCAAATTGAAGCAACTTGAAAGCACAAAATGGACAACATAATAGCTTAGTAATCTAGCATATGAACTTATGAAGAACAAAATTGAATGGGGTTAGGTGTACTTTGAGCCAACTAGAGCTTGAGGTATGAGAAATCCACTCTTTTTCTTCTTCTTCGCTTTTTTTAGGGTTTCTAGTTACCTACCCCCTCTTGCACAAATTGAGGCTATTTATAGCCCAATTTGAAGTAATGGGTGGTTAGGGTTTAACCTAGAACTATTTAAATGGAGGGTGGAGATTAGGTTAGGTCATTTTGGGTGTAAGGCTAGGATTAGCTTGAAATGGGTGGATGGAGTTAAGGGGTTTTGTGCTTGGTGCCTTAGATAAGGGAGAGGTTTGGATTAGTTTAAAGATCTAAGGTGGAGGCTAAGGCTGAGGGTGTGCTTGTTCACTTGGATTAGTGACATGGATAAAAGGGTAGATTTATGATGCAATAATTTTGGAAAAAGATTTCAATTGATGATGTAGTAATTTGGGATTTGGATTATTGATGCAATAAATAAATATTTTGAAACAAAGGTCCACATCCATTTTTTATTTTTTTTACTTGGTCCTTGCGGACACATTGGTCAATCAGATTTGCGATCCGACATCCATTAACTATCGAAAGTCCAATTTCTGGTAAATTTGGAAAAAACTTCATTAAATTGTAAGAAGGGTAAGAGGGTAAAATTATCTGCCAAAATCTTTAAGAAATATGTGTAGGTTGGATCACTAGAGGTGCTATCGCACACGGCGAGTTAATTAGATATGCATATAGGGAGAAACATGAAAAACTGTCTTTTCGAGGAAAATTAAACCAATGCAGATACTAGTTAGGTGTCTACCTGAGTTTTCTTTTTCACGATTCAAACTCTGTTATTTGCAAACAGATAGTGGTTTTCAGGTTTCCAGATATTCCGGTCACACTGGCATGGTCAGAATTAAGTTTTGGAGTGAGTTTGAATAAAGACTTATGATATCTGTATTTTGAAAATGACAGGGTTTGTGAAAGGCTTGGGCTCATTGTGGAAAACCGGTGACCACAAAGTGTTGGAGTCTTGAGGGTCTTGGAGCCATAGGAACCGACATGCCATCATTTAGGTAAAGGGAGAAGGTTCAGGGTTCCTTTGAGGGTCTAGGGGTATATTTTCTAAGGTGAAAGGGTAAAATGGTAATTTTTTGCCTTAGGTTAAAAAATGTGAAAATGAGGATTTTTCGCTTGTGATGCTTCATGACAAGAAGGCTTATATCGGCAAAAGACAATTCAATGATCTGAGTGGTAGATAGTGAGTTCTAGGCTTTTGAAGGTAAAAGGGTTAAATAGTAATTTTTTCACCTATGCTGCTTTGTTGAGGGAAGATTTGTAGAGGTGGGAAAAGTTACAAATAACATGGATGGAGCTCTTAAATGTGGACCCTCAAAGTCCTGTTGATGCTCTTAGGGTTTGACTTAAATTGGTGTATTTGGGCTGTAATAAGGTGCTTTACCCGATTCATTCATGATTGAAATTTCTGGAGAGACTTCTCAGGGAATGCCCAACCTCCTATGATCCAGGTTTTCTCTTCATAAACCAAAGGTGTTTAGAGTTTTGATGTCTAAATGCTGTTATGTTTTCCTTATTCTATTAAATGACCCAAGTCAAAATTTGGGTGCTGATAGATGCCCCCCTTTAGTATGTGGGGCTTTTCCATGCATTGCAAAGAAAGAAGTTCTTTAATTTTGACTGGGGTGAGATGGTACTTCTTCCTTGCATGTAATTCATGGATATTAGGTGGGTTGTTTTGAATATGAGGAATAGTTTTGGCTAAGAAAAATAATTGTGGGTTGCAACTTGTCCTTGACTTGTAGGCCAAGGTTTTGGAAAATGTTTGCTTTTTGAAATGCCTTCTTGAACCGAACGTCAACTCTTTTTGGTGTTTTGCAAATAAATTTGGAGGTATCCTATTTTGAAATGAGTATCAACCAATAGAGAAGGACTCTTATTTTGAAAAGATGGGCTATTCATGGGTGTTTCACAACATAGAATAGCTTTGGTTAATAAAATATGATGGGCTAAGGTTTGTCCTCGACTTTGGAGATTAGGGTTTTGAAAAATGTTTGCTTTTCGAAATTCCTTCTCAAATTGAGAGTGAACTCTTTCAGTGTTTTACAAATGCCTTCAACATTATCCTAGTTAAAAAATGGGTGTCAACCAAGAGAGAAACTCTTTTTGTTTTGGAAAGGATGGGCTATCCATGAATTATATGCAAGCAATTAGTACTTTCTCTAACTTCTTGGGTGTTACTGTTAGCATATGCAATGCATTGGAGAAATGAAAGTCATCTACATAAGATGCAACTACTTAAAAATATTGTGGAAAACCGACCATGCAAAAGCTATAAATCATGGAAACAATTTAAAGCCTAAGAATCAGACAGAGTTAGTAGAATACCGCACATTGTATGAAATTTATCAAACATATAATTTCTTTGGAAGTTGCTGAGTATGTCTTATGTTTAGTTATAGTTGGTAATTACATCATGAATGTAGATGATGACGGATAAAAACAAGGAGTTGTTAGTGATGTTAGTTGTTGGCTAAATGTCACTTGCCTCCCTTTCAATGAGCCTGCATTTGAATGTTCTTAATTGCTTCAAGTGAAAACCTTATTGGTGATTAGAATATTACATGATGACTTCTTTTGAGCCAAAAATGTTTAATGTCCTTTGCTAGAGTCAATTGATTTGCTGAGATTGTTAGAAGATTGTGTGACGACTTTTTCAAAGCCAAGAGGTTTATTTGACGACCCTCTTTCGGGTCAAACAATTCATGACTCTTGGTTGAGCTAAAAGGATATTGATTGATGACATTTTTTAAGGCAGAATATTTATTTAATGACCCTTTTCCAGGTCCAACAATTCACAACCCATGATTGAGCCGAGAGAACATGACTTGATGACTCTCTAAGGCAGAAGATTTATTTAATGACCCTCTTTCGGGTCTAACAATTCATGACCCGTGATTGAGCTGAGAGAATATAACTTAACAACCTTCTCTAAGGTGGAAGATTTATTTAATGACCCTCTTCCGGGTTTAACAGTTCATGACCCGTGATTGAGCTATGATTTGATGACCTTCTCTAAGGCGAAAGATTTATTTAATGACCCTCTTCCTGGTTTAATAGGTAAAGACCCGTGATTAAGCCAAGAGGATATGACTTGACAAACTTTTTTAAGATGAAAGATTTATTCAATGAGCCTCTTCCAGGTTCAACAGTTCATGACCTGTGATTGAGCCTAGCGAATATGATTTGATGACCTTTTCTAAGGCAGAAGATTTATTTAATGACCCTTTTTTGGGTCCAACAGTTCACAACCCGTGATTGAGCCGAGAGGATATGAGTTAATGGCCTTTGCCTTGGTTGAATGATTAGTGAGAAGCAGGATGATGACTGAGGGTAAGGGATGAATTCAATGAGATTGAATTCAATAAAATTGAGGTTGAGAGTCCTATATATTAATTATGACGACCTTTTAAGGGTTCAAGTCCTAAAAATGATAATACATAGTCTATTGGAAATGCTATGTATTATTCATGACAGCCTTTCGGATGTATGTCATGAAAATGATAATGCATAGTCTACTGAAAATGCTACGTATTATTTATATAGGCCTTTCGGACTTACATCATGAAAATGATAATACATAGTCTACTCAAAATGCTACGTATTATTCAGGTTAGCCTTTCAGACTTACGTCATGAAAATGATGACACATAGTCTACTAAAAATGCTACGTATTATTCATGTCGGCTTTTCGGACTTATGTCATGAAATTGATAATACATAGTCTACTGGAAATTCTTCTTATTATTCATGTCGGCCTTTCGGACTTATGTCATGAAAATGATAATACATAGTTTATTGGGAATGCTATGCACTATTCATGTCGGCCTTTTGGACTTACATCATGAAAATGATAATACATAGTCTACTAGAAATTCTATGTATTATTCATTTTAGTTTTTTGAACTTACATCATGAAAATGATAATACATAGTCTACTGGGAATGCTACTTATTATTCATGTCTAACTTTCGGACTTATGTCATGAAAATGATAATACATAGTCTATTGGAAATGCTACGTATTATTCATGTTAGCCTTTCAGACTTACGTCATGAAAATGATAATACATACTCTACTAGGAATGCTACGCTGAGGGGCCAAGGCCTAGATTCCATTGCATAGGGGCCAAGGCCCAGATTCCATTGTTGAGGGACTGAGGCCTAAATTCCATTACTGAGGGGTTGAGGCCTAGATTCAGTTGTTGAGGGGTTAAGGCCCAAATTCCATTGCTGAGGGGCCGACGCCCAAAATTCCATTGCTAAGGGGCTGAGGCCCAAATTCTATTGCTTAGGGGCCAAGGTCCAGAATCTATTGCTTAAGAGCCAAAGTCTAAATTCCATTCTTGAGGGGCCGAGGCCCAAAATCTATTGTTTAGGGGATAAGGCCCAAATTCTATTGCTCAGGGGCCAAAGCCCAAATTCTATTATTAAGGGGCCTCGATCCAAATTCCATTCTTAAGGGGCCTTGACCCAAATTCCAAGGGGCCTTAACCCAAATTCCATTCTTGAGGGGCCAAAGCCTAAATTTCATTTCTAAGGGGTCAAGGCCTAAATTCTATTCGTAAGGGGCCAATGCCCAAATTCCATTCTTGGGGGACCAAGGCCCAAACTCCATTCTTAAGGAGCTAAGGCCCAAATTTCATTCCTAAGGGGCCAAGACCCAAATTCCATTCCTGAGGGACCAAGGCCCAAATGCCATTCTTTAGGGGCCAAGGCCCAAATCCCATTCTTTAGGGGCCTCTATCCAAATTCCATTCTTAAGGGGCCAAGGCCCAAATTCCATTCTTCAGGAGCCTTGACCCAAATTCCATTCCTAAAGGACTAAGGCCCAAATTCCATTCTTAAGGGGTTAAGGCCCAAATTCCATTCTTGAGGGGCCAAGGCCCAAATTCCTTTCTTAAAGAGCCTCATCCCAATATCTTTGCTTTTTATTTACTAAGAGGTGATACATCATCTCTATTCATAATTTAAAGGAGATGAGTTATCATCTCTGATTGGTTTTGCCATGAATTGCTTTGTTGGGAGATGACTCACCATCTCCGATTGGGGCCTAACGACAAAGTCATTAATGGGTGATGGAGATGCCTCATCTCTAGATTGAAATCAAAAGAGTTATGTTTATGCTACATTTAGTCCAATGGTGGAGGAGGTTATCATGGGAAGCCTAATTGGGATCCCTATTACCTCATGAAGTCTATGTCGGCATGTCTTACCCAAGTATGATGTCACATGACACGTTGTACTGAGTTTTCAGATTCATTGGTTGGGTATGAGATTCGACAGTTGTGCATGCTAAACTCTATTGTGTTGGCATTTGTGGCAGCCCTTGGACCTGGTTCTTCTTAAAGTGGCATTTGAATGTCTGAATTGTCCATGCTGATGATCATTAACTGTGCTTTTTAAACTACTATTGCTGATGGTTATGCTCTAGTTTTCTCTAAGATCAAGGAAGACTTCATTTATAGGTTAAAATGCGGCTTAGGTAATGGTTTAGATGAAACGGGTAAAAGGCCCACAATAATTATGAATTGTCAACCTTAAACTCAAATGTTCACTGATGATGAGAGGTCTTGAATATAGGATGAAATGTGGCTTAGGACATGGATGCCAATGAAGTTGAACAATAGGCTGAAAGTTGCAACATCTTCATCCAGTTTGTGATTGTTCAACATCATAAGATGTGTCTCAACTATCTATGGATGGGAGCAATTTGAAAGACACGAGAGATAGGGTGTCTGTTCAAGTTTGTAAAGACTTAGAAAATGGATGAATGTTTGCAGAATGTGACTGAACCTTATTCGGGTTGCCTACGTACCTCAGTGTAGGGATCAAGTCAAGCACAGTTCATTTGTGAATGTATTTCATCTTTTGAGTTTGGAGGTTTAATATTGCATGGTAGCTTTAGTAATGAAGTGGTTGGGTGAAAAAAATCTCCTCTTTCTTTCCTTTGTTTTTTTTTTTTAATTTTATTTCCCGTTTCTCCTTTTTTTTTTAGGAGGTTCCCCTTGAAAGTGACTACCACAATAGGAGAGGTTTGATGAAGGATTTTTATGAAAAGTAATTTATTCTACAAGAATAAATAGAGAGTGATGAATACTTGAACATGCTGAATTGTAGTCGTAAGTACTTTTCAAATTGTACATTAGATGGGTTGAAAAATGGAATGGGCCTATCACTCTGATAGATTTGGGTTGTACAGCTAAGGTTGTAGCAATTGATGTTATAGTAGGCTGTGATAGGACGTGAGTTAAGATTTGTTAAAGATTGTTGAACAATCAAGAAAGTTGTGGTTTAGAAAAAGAAGCCTCTAGCTTAGAATGGTCAACTAGTGATAAGCTTCAAATGGGTCATTTTAAGGATTTTGATCGGCCAAAGATAGCCTCTCCTTATTTCAATGAACAACTGAGCTTATACTTGACATGGATTTGATGCACAAAGAATATTATGTTTAGAAAGAAAAGTCTCTGTATCTAGCCCAAAGTGTTTGACTAGTGGAAAATTGTAAATGGGTCCTTTTGGGAAATTGATCAGCAAAGGATGGCCTCCTATCCCTTCTAGGCGCATTTAGGAGCATGTTGTCAGCTACAGAAGTAGATCATTGAGCACGTTGTTGGCTGCTAGAGTGGAGCTGTCTTATTGACTGTCGGAGTAGGCGTACATCATTGGTTGTTGAAGTAGAGCATTGGGAGTACATTATTGACTGCCAGAGTTTTTCATGAAGGGAAGATGCTTGACTCAAAATTTTTCTTTTTTTTTTTTTTTCCTTTTTTGGCCCCAAGGCCCTCTTAGGTTTTCCTTGAGATTGGGTTTGTTTTGTCCCCATTTCTGCCATTGACCCCTTTACAAGTTTTCACCAAGATTGGGATTTCTCATTTTATTTTCTTTGCTCCCTTTTTTTCTCTTGGTGCCTTTATAGGTTTTCACAAATATTGGGCTTTACATAATTTCTTCATATGATTTCCAATCAAGACATCTTAGATGTGTCTCCATGACAGGTTCCACAATTTATAGCTAATGCTGCTAAATCTTCAGGGCAAAAAGGTTGATGACATCATACATGTGCATGCTTACTTCTAAGACTTCAACAGGTGATTGGGCATCTTGGTTAACCAGAATCCACTTAGGGACTAGCATCAACATGCCCATGACTCTTAAGAAATCAATACCTAATTTTAAGTTGAATTGCTTTTATTTTAACGAGATCTTTTAGGAGGCTTTTCGAAAATTTAACCAGTTGTTAGTAGTTAGTAAGGATTCCTCTGGGTTTGGGAAAACATTTTGAAAATATGTACATGAAATATGCAAATCATGTGCATGAAGTGATGAATAAGTTTCAAAGAGGGGAAACTCTTTGGAGTGTCCCATTTTGTAAAGCCTCCTACAACTTTGGTAAGCTAGGGCTTGGCCTTATGTGATACTCCAAAGAGTTTCCCCTCTTTGAAACTAGAGGCAGAAGCATGGCATGCATTCCAAGCAAGTTAGAAGTTACAATGTTTTTTGAAATCCGTTCATCTAGAGGGAATCTGAAAGTTTAGAGAAATCCGAGGTGCAAGAAGTCATGCATGATTTTTGGAAAATTGTGTATTTTGAAAACATGTAGTTTTACAAAGTTACAAAATAATTTTGAAAGATGGAATAAAGGTATGCTTTTTCAAACATGATGCACCCTTAAGATATGTTGAAGCATTTATTAAGTTGTTATTTATTTTGAGGTAGCATTTGTAGTAGGATCTCTGCAAGAATTCAACTTTGGTAAGCTGGGGCTTGGCCTTATGTGAATGGTGAATCCGATAAGATAAATATAGAGAATGTGCCTTGGGAAAATATTTTATTTATATACAAGGGGCTGTACTTGGAGTTTAAAGGATGACTCAAAAGTTGCCTACGTACCTGATATAGAGGTTAGGATCAAGCCAGTTCGTAGATCTATACATTGTTTGCAAAATATAAAATGGAAAGACATGTTTACAAAGTCTTTAAAAGTCTTCAAGGTGGTCCTATTTTACTGATGATGATGGTCCCTCGGTCGATGAGGTTTTAAACAACGTACTTTAACTGAAAGCACTTGTTAGTGGATTGTCTAAAGCCTTGATGGTAGGTGCGATGTTTCTTCTTGTCATGTCTTTGGAAGGGGACTGGGTGGCAGCCTTGAAGGAAGTAGCTAGAGATATCCTTCGTTGATTAGGTTAGTTAGCATGTGATCGATGGGACAAGGCAAGGGGTGAATTCCTTTTTAACTCCTTTGAAGTGGGGAGAGTGGGGTCCAAATTTTCATTTTTTGAGTAGTGGGGGTTGGATTTGTGCTGTCGGACTGCTGCTATAGGTGTGAGTGTATTGAGCAATAATGAAGGTACATGATATTGATGGTGTAGGTGGGATGGGGCCACTGAAGTCATGGACAAGAGAGATATAGCTAGATGAAATTTGGACTCTTTTCGTGCAGTCCTTAGGGGTACCTGGATCTCCTAGATCCAGCCTTCCCATATGGCATGCTCGACGGTAGATGCAACTTTTACTACTGATGCCAATTTATTACATGTTTGGGCCATTATCTCAAATGTAGAGCCTAGGGTATCCAGGAGGGTCGACACCATGTTAACTTCTTCCAAAGGCCTTTCACATGTGCAGGCTATAAGCTTCCACTAGAAAGCGTACTCTCGGATGTTTTCGTATGGCTCAGGTCTTATCATTTCTAGGCTTGGCCTTAGGGGTAAGAAGTCTAAATTGGTCTTGAAATGCTCTCAAAAGAGTTATGATAAGTCTTTCTAGGTCTAGAGCTCACCCCTCACTAGGTTCATTAACCATCTAAGGGCATGGCCCTCTAAGCTTTGTGAAGATAGATGAATAAGGAGTCCTTCATCTTTGCCAAGTTGAAACATTTCATTGCAAAATGTCCATAAATGTGTATGAGAGGACATCCTTCTCCATCGTACTTTATAAGTTTTGGGACCTGAAGTCTGCTTGAGAAGTCCTCCCAGAGTATAAATTTTGGTAATCCATATTAGGGGAATAGGTTGCTTCAAATTTTTCTCCCTCACCCATGATCTGTTTCCCTTAGGAATGGATCTTTTTGGCTTTGGTGGTGTGGTGAACATCTCGGGTTTGGTACAAGGATGAATAGTAGTGTGGGGAGAGGGGATGTCATGGACACTGTAGGGTGTGTATGTAGATCCCCTTGAAAGTTCTAGAGCTTTAGTGATAAAAGTGTTTATGGAGGTTCTAGGCGAATGCTCGGTTGCCATAGTTGCTTAAATGAGAGATCCTTCTTCCAGAATGTCTTGCTTGCTTGATCTTACTAGCTGCCTCAAAATTGAAGAATTATTAAAATGATTTTTAATTATTTGAAAGACAAAGAACATTCATAAAAAACCATAAAGGAAACAAAAGGGTTTTGCCCCCAGAATTTTATAGCTATTGCCAAGATTCATGTCCATTTGCTAACAACACCATTTTGGAAACAAAACTTTATACATATATATATATACCGAAAGCAGTTACAAAAAGAGTGGGTACTTGCCCCATTACATTGAAAATGAAAATGCAGAGGAAATAATCTAGAGATCAGGTGCCACAGGTGGCAGTGGTGGAGGTGGCACTAGTTCGTACCCTAAGGAGAAGCTCTACTATCATTGGGCTCACTCTTTAGGGAATGGATAAGCTCAGATTAGGTTTTGTTACAATGTCGAGTGCAGTCTCGCGAGACTTCAACCTCAGCATAGAGATGCAACTCGGCTTCTAAGTAGGCCTTGGTTTGAACATGTTGGGCGTGCTCGTCAACTAAGTCCTATGGAGCTTCCTCATATTTCAAAAAAATATAATCAGGCTTTGGAAATAATGTGGGTGGTGACTCAATGCAAGGCCTCTTTTTTGAAGAGGTAGATGTGATAAGTGTGTTGGGCTATGTAGGAAGCTCTTGGCAAAGCAACTGCTCATAAGCGGGTGACATAGCTTGACCTTTCACGGATACAATGGCTTGGTGCCAAATAATCTGTGTGGTGAGTGTGGACATCAAAGGGGGGGGGGAAGAGGTCCACTTCGTTTGGCGATTACACGCTCTCGTGTGGCTGCAGTGTTATCTTTGGGGCTTTTAATTGGTACCTCCTCTTTAAGGAGGGGTTCGGGCTTTGATTCAGAGTCGCCATCAACTTGGGGTTAACCGACTGAGTTAGACATCGGTCCTTCTTTCTGGGGAAAAGGAGTACAAGACCCGAAGGTCTAGGGGTTTAACTCTTTAGTATTGGTCTGAGTTCCTGAGATTAGGGTAAGTGGTTTGGTTGCATTTGGGGAAGGTGTTAGGCAACCCAAATACCCGCCTTTTTAGGGTAGCTTCTCCCATTCACATAGGTCTTTAAGTTTATGTTCATAATCATGTCTTATTAGTATGAATTTTGGGTTTGCAAAGTCCTTTTATATAAATTACATGTTTCCTGGATTTTTCTCAGGCCTAACGCTTGTTTTAGCTCTCAACGCCTGTTTTCTTAAAGCCTGAATTTAAATTCAGGGGGAAAACAGGCGTCAGCCTATGAACAGTTCAGGAATTGTTATTAAGTTTGACCTTTTTTATCTGTAGGAGACCCTTCAAGGTTTTGGTCTTTAGAGGGATGATTGATCTCTCTAAATGGCTTGTTGTGAGCCCTTTTAGGGTTTAGTATCAACCCTAGGAAAAGGGGGACAAAAGAAGAAAGTGAATTTTCAAAGTTATGGGCCTAACGCTTGTTTTACATCTTAACTCCTATTTTCCATATGCCTGAATTTTAATTCAGGGAGAAAACTGGTGTTGGGAAACTTGACCAAGTAGGCAGTTTGATGCCATTGTTGGAGATATTTGGAGGGGTCCCAGCATTGTGAGACCCTGCCTTAGAGATAGGGGAAGTCTCCTAGGGTTTCACTGTGTAACCTTAGGGGTCCTAGGTT
>JAOXJP010228266.1:0-11153 GCA_025762735.1 Platanus orientalis | reverse complement strand
GCCCTTTGATTGTGTAGATGACTTTCTTTCCAAGATAGCATGCTGATTTTGATTGTTTTCTGGCTGTTTTTGTGGTTAAGCTTTTCCCCAGTCTTCAATGCCACTCCATAGGCATCTTTGACTGATCAAACCATTTTTATAGTGAGGAATGGAGATTCCTCCATCAGCTCTGGTTAAAACCTGATGCACTGACTAGGGAATTCACAGAGAGAAAATTGCAGAAAATGTAGAGGGATAAAAATCAAAAGTGAACTTCATAATGCATGACGCTCTCTTATTCTTTCCTTTTAATAAAATGACTATGAACCCAAATTTGAAAAGATTTCTGTCTACTTAAATATTAACTTACCAAATATGATAAAGACCAAATTGCATTAGATCATAAATACCAATCTTCTTAATAACCTAAATCCTACCCAAGATCTTTCTTTCCATTTTTTTTTTTTTTGATCTGGCCGTTGGGGCCCACTCACTGCAATTTTCAACTGGGGGGATTTGACCCCCAGCCTTCACTATGGAAGGATGATGGTGCAGCTACCCGAGCACCAGGGCATTGCCTTTCTTCCCAATTAAATGAGAGATCCTAAATAACTGCGTGATTACCCTTACTAAATTAGACAATATATTCAAAATATGCATGTATGCTGAGAACTATTAATTATATTATATATGATGTTGTTTGATAAACTAGCTTTATTCTGCCGTGAATTTCCACAAATAGCCAGTACAACATAAAAGAGCTCTCTCTGTACGAGATATTTTCAATTATATTTTGTAGAGAGTTGGTATACCACAGTATATGGTATATCATACATGTACATGTATATAATACTCCTGACAATACTACCCTCCATGTAATGTATCATAATACTCCCCCTCAAGCTGGTGAATAAATATCTACCATTCCTAGCTTGTCTACAATATATGAGAAATGAGCACTGTTTAACCCCTTTGTGAAGATTTTTGCAAGTTGATACTTTGTTTGAACAAAATGAATGTAAATGCAGCCGGACTTGATATGGTCTTTGAGAAAGTGTCTGTCAATCTCCACATGTTTTGTTCTATCATGTTGAATTGGATCATGTGTAATACTGATGACTGCCTTATTATCACATAGGAGGTTCATCGGACCTGTCATAGGAAATCCCAATTTATCAAGCAACTTCTATAACCATAGGAGTTCGCAAATCCCATTGGCCAAAGAACAGAATTTTTCTTCAACACTAAACTTTGTCAGTCGTGATTGTTTTTTATTACGTCATGTTACAAGATTGCTCCAAACAAAGGAACAATACCCTGAGGTGGACTCTCGGTCAGTTAAAGAACCTGCTCGATCAACATCGGAATATGCTGCCATAGCTACTCTATGATGATCATACTTCTTATAGATAATTCTTTTCCCTGTGCACTCTTTTAGGTATTTCAAAACTCTATATACAGCTTCCATGTGCGCTTGAGTGAATTAACTGATCACACTCATTGCATATGCTATGTTAGGTCTGGTTAAAGACAAGTAGATTAGACGTCCAACAAGTCTCTAATATCTACTTGCACTAATCAACCTCTCATTTTCACCTTCTTTCAGCCTATGATTTGCTTCAATAGAATTAGCACATGGTTTATATCCCATCATTCTTGAGTCATTTAGCAGATTAAGAACATACTTTCTTTGACAGAGAAAGATTCCTTGTCGAGACCTAGCCACCTCAATCCCCAAAAAGTACTTGAGAGAGTCTAGATCCTTAATTTCAAATTCCCTTGCCACATTGCTCTTAAGTTGTGTTGCTTCCGCTTCATCATTGTCTGTAACCACAATATCATCAACGTATACAATAAGAGCAATCATCTTTCTATCAATTCCTTTACAACCAATTAATGAGCTGCCTGACATTGTTTATAACCATTTGTAATCATTGCTGTCCGGAATCTTTTAAACCAAACTCTTGGCGACTGTTTTAAGCTGTGAAGTGCCTTTTTTAGCCTACACACTTTTTTTTTTGCTCTTGGAACTTGAAATCCAGGTGGTGTATCCAGATCTCCATGTAAAAATGTATTCTTCATATCAAATTGGAATAAAGGTCATCCTTGATTTGTAGCCAGGGAGATTAGAACCTGTACAGAATTCATCTTTGCCACTGGGGCAAAGGTTTCCTAGTAATCAATGCCAAATGTTTGTGTATATCCCTTTGCAACTAGGTGTGCTTTGTACCTGTCAACTGATCCATTAGGTTTATGCTTCATGGTAAACATCCGCTTACATCTAATTGTGTTCTTTCTCTTTGGGAGCTTAACCAATTCCCATGTTTGGTTCTTTTCTAGAGCTTTCATCTTCTTCTCCATAGCAGCTCGCCTCGCCATTGTGGTTATGCTAAAACTTTAGATATTCCACGAGGATTGGTAACTGAAAACAAGGAAACACCATAGTTTCAAAAGGAAGATGATAAAACATGGTAACAGAAAAAATTCGATGAGATGTTGAGAACATGATTTAACACCTTTTTGTAAAGCAATAGGTATGTTAGAATCATCTAATTTAGAGGAGGGAGACATGTTACATGTTTCAGGAATAGAATTCAAAGAAGACTCTAGAATGGGTACATGAGGATTCTGGTCACCATGCTGATTTAAGTCAACACCTACTTGCTCTTGTCTATCTGAGGCATCTTTCTTTGAGTATATATTTTAAGTTCAATTTTCCCCTCTCTACCAAAACCATTACTGTCAAAGTGAAATGAATGAACTGGGACAGGTGGTGGGGGTGTGGAAGAATACAACCTTTCATCTAAATTCTCCCCCTGAAGAGATGTCTTACCCGAAGAAAAAAAAAAGGAATAGACTTAAAGAATATCATATCCCGAGAAACAAACTTCTTGCGTGTAAGTGGGTGAAAACACTTATACCCTTTCTGATCATCACCATAGCACATAATGACACATTTAAGTGCTTTTGGGTCTAGCTTAGTGTGATAAGATTTAGATATGTGCACATAACAAATACATTCAAATGTTTTTGTGGGAAGAGAAAACAAAGGGGTTCTAGGTGAAAGAACTTCGATTGGAGAGTTGAAAGAGAGAACGTGTGAGGGCATCCTGTTCATGAGATAGGCGACTGTTTGAATGACATTAGACCAAAATGTCTTAGACAATATTCCTTGTGAACATGAGTGCACGAACAATCTCAAACAAATGTCTATTTTTACGTTTAACCACCACATTTTGCTCAGGAGTGGCCAAACAAGTGGTCTTGTGAACAATTCCAGAAGCATCAAAGAATAAAGAAAGAGAGTTAGATAGATACTCTCCCCCATTGTCAGATATAAGAATGCGAAGTTTGGTGCCAAATTATGTGTGGATCATGTTATAAAATGATTTGAATGCAATACACACATCACTTTTGTTTTTTAACAAGTATACCAAAGTAACACGAGAGTAATCATCAACAAATGTAACAAAGTAACGAAAACCAGACAAAAAAGTAACTGGGGAAGGCCCCCACATATCAGAATGAACAATAGCAAATGAAGATAAACTTCTGTTTTTACTTAATTGATAAACTAAATGATAGTGTTTTATCAATTGACAAGTTTCACAATGGAAATTATTTGATGAAAATTAAAATTTGGAAAAAAGCTTCCCTAACAAAGAAAAAGAGGGATGGCCAAGATGATGATGCCATTGAAACAATTCATCCATAGTGGTAGGAGAAAAGTTCTTTATTGTTGAGGATGCGATGGATGACTGACATGATGAATCCAGGATATAGAGACCATCATTCTCATGCTCTATACCAATAGTCATCTTTGTCTTCAAGTCCTAGAACACATAATAAAAAAAAGAAGAAAATGACACTGCAGTTAAGATTTTTGGTGAGATGACTAATGAATAACAAGTTTAATGTAAAGTTAGGCACATGAAGAATATAAGACAATAGTAAAGAAGAAGTAACATGAATGTCACCATGTCCACCAATAGAGGAATAGGTACCATCCGCAATGCGGATTTTATCTTTTCTAGAACTTACATGGTAAGATTTGAAGATGGAGGACATACCAGTCATGTAATAGGAGGCTCCTGAATTAATGATCCAAGAGTCCTATGAAAGAGAAATAGACGTGGATAAGACAAATGTAGATGTATTCTGAAGCCGAAGATGCAAATGATGAGGTAGGGGCAACGAAAGAAGTATTAAGCTGTGAAACAAATTGCCGGAAGGCCTGAATTTCCTCCCTGGATAGATGACCATCTGGTAGAGAGACGTGTGGGAGCAGCTGGCTTTGAGAGCGTGAAAGTTGCTAAATGTGCACTGGGTCAATTACCTCCAAATCTACCTTAGCCTCTACTTATACTCGGTCCGTCTTGTCTTGTTAGAGTTGACGTGAAGGAAGATCTTGTGGACGTCTATGCAGATCCCAACATTGATCTTTAGTATGTCTGAATCTACTATAATGCTCACATTTTAGGCAATAACGATCATCAGAGGTACTAAAACGTCCACTTTAACCATATGTAGAACCCTCACGGTCACCTCGACTAGAGGTTGATATAAATGCTGATTTCTTGACTGTAGGTGACAATGAGAGGTTCATCACTCCTTGGCGGTCCTCTTTGTTGTGAATATAGGCATACACCTCATTTAAGGATGACAGGTTCATATTAAAGACTTGAGCTCTGATCTGCTCATACTCAGAATTTAAACCAGTTAGAAACTCAAACACTTCGATTTCCTCCAACATGTTTCTTATAAGCAGTTGCATCATGTGTACATGCATAGCGATATGTCGGATAATGATCAAGCTCCTTCCATATCTTCCGAAAGGCGGAGAAATAAACAGCCACGGGCTAATCCCCTTGTTTGAACTGGGCAATCCGCTGTTGTAAATCATATACCTTGGCAGCATGTCCTATCTCAGAGTAAGCCTTAGGTAATGCTTCCCAGATATGATGTGTAGTCTCTAAGAAGAGATAATGTTCACTAAGCTTGGGTTTCATGAAGTCAAAAAGCCACCCCATGACCATGACATTCTTAGTTTAACATTTTCTATATCAGGGATCGGTTTGAGGTGGAATCTCTGCCTTACCAATGAGATATTCTTCTTTGTCTCTCCCTTGAACAAAAAATTGTGAACCGACTTTGACCAAGTAATGTAATTACTACCATCCAACTTTATGGTATTAATTTATATGTGAGGTATTCTCAGGAATCGGCACGTTGCTTTCATTCGATGTACTTGATTCCCCCACAGTATTGCTGGAATGGAGACTAACTTCATACATCTTCTACACACGTTTTCTTACTAAAACCATGAACAAACACTTCTAGACCAACACACAGGTCTGTTGAAGAACCACACAATACCCCCATTCTCCAACAGTCAGACAACAATCACCTCCTTTTTTTTTTAGGGTAATCATATGATGGTGTGATTGTGCACCATCCAGACATCATCACATAGAGGTTTGGGGTTTACCACACTAGTTAACCAATCAGATCACATGAACAACATGACCCAACAGGCCAAACACAATATTGGGAGGCAACTTGGGAGCATGAAAATCGATCCAGCTCCTTTGTCTTTGGATTTTACAAGCACTAGAGATTGAAACGATAGATCAAACCCAACAAAAAACTTTCGATCGAGCCATAGTGGCCAAAAATTCAAATTATGAGTTTTTTTTTTCTCTGAAAAATACTTGAAAAATCCAAAAGACCACTCAAACGATCTCAACTAAGCCCAATATCTATACCAAAAATCATCTAAACTCGTGGCCTCTTTTTTTTTTGGTAAATAACTCATGGCCTCTCTAATCCATGAAGAATCCCATACACCTTTGTATGGTCATACAGCTTGCTGACGTCAGCAGCGAGAGGTGTATATGCTTTAGATCTTCTCCCCGCTTTGATACCACGAGGTGTAATTGTACAACTTGCAAGAAGAGAGAAACGATAGAAGGAAGAAGAAGAGAGAAAATAGAAGACACGAGAGGTATGAGGGTAATCGTATTGGAGAGCTTCTCTCTCTGTACGAGATATTTTTATTTATATTTTGTGGAGCGTTGGTATACCATAGTATATGTATACCGTACATGTACATGTATATAATACTTCTGACAATACTACCCTCCATGTAATGTATCACAACACAAACCACCACCACATTTTTCCAAATTAGCAGTCAATCATACCTTCTCCTTCAGATTATACAACACGTCTTCACATGTAATTAAATGATTTTGCTCCTTATCATCACCTTCCCCCAAAAATTTCTTTGTAGTTGTTCCAATGTTTTAATTACTTTGGTTGGGACCTTACAGATTTGAAGGTAAAGAACTAGAAGATTGAGATTAGAGTTGATAAAAGTGATTCTTCCACCCAGGTTCCTTTGACCAGCATTTTTTTTTAATTTCAAACCAGGTCAATAAATTTTTTGAGTGTAATTTCATGGAAGCTTGCCTGAATTATTATGCTAAAATAGGTTCAAGGGTTCCATGCAGACCTTTTAGACACTCATTTGGGGATACACAAGTCTATATTTGTTTGTTGCTTGGTCCTTAAAGTTTAATCTTTTTCAAAGTGGTGTCACTCTAATACTATTTCCATGCATTGTTCAATCCAGTCATGCGTGAAGGTATCAATCTGAGGATTTAATTGAAGATTCAGTTTAAACAGTTAGTTGAAGTTTGATTATGGCAGTTGGGTGCTGGAATCTTCTACTTATGGTGTGGTCTAGATGTTTCCCACTTTGAGGTTTCACATCTATACCTGGTCCCTATTTGATGCAGCACAATAGAGATGATACGAAGAGATGATACCAAAGTTGATATAGAATGATAACCAAAAATGTCAATAAAACCCAAAGTGATGTAGCAGAAACAAAAAAAGAGAAAAAGAAAAGATAAAGACCTGATTTGAAGCTTTTCCAAACCCAAAGCAGGGGATCTTGACCTCTATCAAGTTTGAATAAACCCAAGGAATCCACCCTTTTTAATTAAATTAGCTTCAAGATGCTTCCTTCGTCCCTCATTTGGTTGCCACAAGGATCACGTGTGTGGGTCCCACCCACATGTCATGTGGGTTCCACTTTAGCTTGGATGTCCGCATCACTATTGGGCATTTTTCTCTAAACAAGAACCACGAGTAAATGCATTTATCTCAATAGGAAACACCAGATAGCCTTGTCTAGGACCATATGTTCCCAACTGACAAAAACTCAATAAAAGAAAATATCTTTTGACATTTTGTTTTTCAACATGACTGGAGATTGACATTTTGACCTTTTGTCCGATCCAACTTGGGATCGCCTTGGGGTGATCCGATCTTGGGGTCCAATTGTCATGACCGTCTGGATCGTTTTGATCCCAATATGAGGCTGATTCAGGATCTGCAGCTAGATCATTTGATCTGGACCTAATCTGGATCGGGATTGTCCATGAACGATCTGGTCCCCTGGTCTGAGTTTTGAACCATGCCACTGATAGAGACAAATTGGATCAGTCTTTTTGTTTTTCCATCTTGAGATTTTTTTTTTTTATATTTCCTTCTTGGGCATTGTGTTGATGAGATATCCTGCAATTATCTTCATGAGGTGTTTCATCTCTATTTAATTTCTATTTTAGATTACTCTTCATGAATTGTCTTATGTATGGCTTCTATCTCTTCATCTTTATGAGATATCATTCCATTTTTTTATGGCTCCTGGGTCTCAAACATGCCCCATGATTTGAGTGAGTTTGAATTTCAAATTTATTTCTTTTCTTTACAAGAAACCCCTCAATAAGGGATCATAAACTTTCTTCTGACAGTTCCTCCCTCAAAGAAGAAATGGATGTGGAATACATGTCCAACCATGACCATTTCCATCCTCATTGCACAAATAGGGAACATGAACAAGATCTCAATCAAATTTCATGGAACAAGAATGTCTCTTCTTTGAAGACTGCATATGCCCTCACCTCACCTGGGGACACTAGAACAGAATATCAATCCTCTTAATGTGAATTGAGATATGAGTGTTGCAAACAACATTAGATTCCATTGATAATGTTGAATGAGTTGGTTTGTGGCTGTGGGCATTTTCAGTATTCTTGTCTAGCACCCTGATGTTCTCTATGTAACAACAAGGATGCTACCTTATCGCCGTGGAGGAAGAATTGGAGCTGGGGTGGGTAAAACATGTATAGCACAAGCATGTTATGCTACTTACTACTGGCTTGAAGTTTATGTTCCTTGTTGTCTTAGATGGTGTATTGTTTTATTTCAAAATCATAATTTTTAGAACATGCGTTGGCCCATTGAAAGATATTTCTTTCTTCTTTTTCTTTTCTTTCTCATTTTTTAGCTGTTTAGTTAGGTAAGTTTTCCTTCCCATGTGAGGACTGTGTGAGGTTCAATGCCTAATCATTTGTGTTTTGGTACAGGAAGAGCTGCCTATCGAGCCTTGTCCAGTCAAGGAGAACACCAGCCAAGCTACTAGCTCTTCCCAAAATACTGGATTTCCTGAATTTCCAAACAAAAATATCAACAGAAAGATAGCTGTTGCTTCTCTTCTTGTAGCAGTTGGGCTTTTTGTATCAGCAAGACTAGATTTTGGTGTTTCTTTGAAGGACCTCTCTGCTGCAGCCATACCCTATGAAGAGGTCAGTCCTTCCACCATATATGTAAAAGTTTCTTTACTTCCTATGATGGGTGTGGGAAGGCTTTAGTTTTACGTTTGAGCATATTTTGAACCTTTTTGTTATGTGGTTTAATGCATGGGTGGAAGATGGTTGGATGCTGGGAATGGGGTTGAGAAGGCCCTGATTTTCCTTCAACCATATTTTGAACCTTGGAAAATTCATGACGTGGAAACTCTCCTCACCCTTGGATGAGGCACAAATAGGGGAAGGGGTCAAATAGGGGAGTGTGTCTCATTGTTCTTTATACATGTTGCATTCTCTTAGTATCTTTATTATTAACCTGTTTCTATCTCATCAGTCACTAGCGAGTGACTTCCAACACAGTATCTCTCGTAAAGGATTGACTTGTCTTCAAGGCATTACAATTGAACATGTTTATCATTTTAGTACCGTTTCATATTTGTGCTCTTATTTGCCTATAATGACTGCCTTTTGTTTTGGTCTGCTTTTTAGGCTCTCGCAAATGGGAGGCCCACTGTTGTGGAGTTTTATGCAGATTGGTGTGAAGTTTGTCGAGAGCTAGCTCCAGATGTCTATAAAGTTGAGCAGCAATACAAGTAATATGGTTTTATTTCCCATATTTTTCTTTCCGTTATAATGTCACATTTGTCAGTGTACACATTACTGCTTTGTAGTATAGAAGCCGCCATTTTTGGAAATAATGACTCTTTAACTACATATGCCCTTTAAAAATCCATGGAAAATATCTGTTTTTGTCATCTGTTGGAAAAGTTCTGGACGTTTTTCTTTTAAACTAAATCTTATGAATTGACTTTTTTTTGTTTGATGGATCATTGCTAGTAGATTATAATTTAGTATGATTTTATATTCAGGGACCGTGTGAATTTTGTTATGCTGAATGTCGACAACACAAAGTGGGAACAGGAACTCGATGAGTTTGGTGTTGAGGGTATCCCACATTTTGCATTCTTGGACAATGGTGGGAACGAGGAGGGTAATGTTGTGGGCAGGCTTCCAAGGCGGTATCTGCTTGAGAATGTGGATGCCCTTTCCCGAGGGGAAGCTTCAATACCTCATGCCCGGGTTGTGGGACAGTACTCAAGTGCTGAAGCAAGGAAGGTGCACCGAGTTGTTGATCCTAGAAGCCATGGTTAGTTGACCCTCTATCAGTAATATTCCTCTCATTGGCACTAGAAATACCTGTATAAGGAATATCTCCATCAATCTTTATGTATTTGTGTACATGCGCATTTTTTTGGAATTCCAGAAAAAAATTATCATTTGGCATGCAATGACTAGTGAGGGAGTTTTCTTTTAGGCTGTGTTTGAATTTTTGGAATCCAGATTCCCACACGGTGAATTGCATCATGGGAATTATCCCTTTTCTCTACCCAAATGCAATGCCGATAATCATAAGAATCAAAAGCTTCAACTCCTGCTTCTAATTCCGAGTCTCCAAAGACAACCTTTGAAGTTTGAAAAAGATTTGTCTGTGAGACAAGTTTGAACTTGGAAATGGTCCAGACATTTCAATTGGCGACCACCTCATGGATGTGCACCAACTGCAAATCCGAAATTCCAAGATTTCTAACCAACCAATGGGCTGGCAAATCCTCAGACCGTAACTCACTTCCTTTTTGTAACCGTTGCTCATACAAAAGTGGCTTGTTGATATTATCTTGAGTTATGGACCATTCAATTTGGTCGTCCTAAGTTCACACTTAGGCAGACCAAATTGTTCTGTCTAGACACTTCTTTCTGTCACGGATGAAAGAGTTAAATCACAATCTAGTTTGCAAATAAAAATGAATCTTATCTTGCTTTCTTACGACATTTGTTTTAGGTTGAATCTCAATTACGTCGTTTCTACCTGCAAGTATTTGATGCATACTCTTGTTTGCTGCTATTTTAAGTAAAAAAACGGGGCAATTAAGGTTTTAGTAGTTTAGTTTCTTTCTCTTCACTTCCCTCATTTCTTCTTCTACATGTGATGCTTGATGGTTTTCTACCTTTGTGTCTTGTTTTTGGAGCAATATATGATAGAAATAGTGTTTGAGCGGTTATTCCAAAAAAAAAAATAAAATAAAAAGAAGGAAAGAAAAAAGAACCACTTCCGGCCATAATAAAAGGCGCTTCAACTTGGCGTTGTTGAGCTCTGAGGGGGCAAGATAAAAGCATGTAACAACCGCTTATGAGGGTGATGGTGGGCACGTAAGTGCTGGAAGAGCTCCTTTTCTACGCTTGGAAACGTCAATGAGAAGCTTACATGGTTGAGAGTTACGAGGGCGTTAGGGTTGGGGGCCATGTGGGCATGTTAGCTCTGAAGACAATTTCCCCATTTGACTCTTGAATTGGTTGAGGTAGGGATGCAAGTATCCGATTATTATCCGAGTCCGGTTCATTTTCGTATTTGTTTAAAGCAAATACGGATTTACATATATCCGTTTCGATTAAATATCCGTTCGTTTAAAAAATATCCGATTATAAATGAACCAAATATGGATATATATACATCCGTTC
>JAOXJP010228264.1:0-11154 GCA_025762735.1 Platanus orientalis | reverse complement strand
CCTGTCTTAGCTTACTAACTATAACCTAACACACTTGCCTTATTTTTCCTTAACCAAAAAAGGAAGCAGTATATATATATATATATATATATATATATATATATATATATATATATATATATATAGAGACACACACACACACACACACACACACACACACACACTGTTATCAATTTTAGAGCTTGTGATTATTTTATTTCTAGTTATTTTTCTCTACAAAATATTGGTATTGATGTAAATTTTTTTTTTTTTGTATTGAAGAATTTCCCATTATAGAAAAATGGTGAATGGAGATTTAGTCCTTAAAAGAAAACTTGAAAAGTGTGTGCCTATGTATGCACCACAACAGCGAATGGAGGTATAGTTTGAATTGTTTCTAACAATACCAGTATTCCACAATTTTGTGTTGAAATGCAGGCAAAGGAGAAAACTATTATGATTTCTCCAAATTTGAGAATGCCATCGATCATCCGAGAGAAGCCTATGTAACAGTTCTCCATTCCTCTGAAGCTTATGTTTGTGGTTCCATAGCTTTGGCCCAAAGCATATTAAGAACCAACTCCATGAAAGATCTAGTCCTGCTTGCGGACGACTCCATTAGCGAAAAAAGTCGGCAAGCACTCAAAGTTGCAGGATGGAAAATCAAGAATATTAAGCGAATCAAAAGTCCATTTGCCAAGGAAGATGCCTACAACCTATGGAACTACAGTAAGCTCCGAATTTGGCAACTCGTAGAGTATGACAAGATCATTTTCATCGACTCCGATTTAATTGTAATTAAGAACATCGATAATTTTTTTGCATTCCCTCAGTTGTCAGCTGTTCCAAATAGTAAGGTAATCTTCAACTCAGGGATCATGTTGATAGAACCCTCAGAGTGCACGTTTAAGATGTTAATGAAGAAGAGACACACCTTGTTTTCATACAATGGGGGAGACCAAGGTTTCCTTAATGAAGCCTTCACTTGGTGGCATCGTTGGCCTAAAAATTTGAATTATCTCAAGTTTACTCAACATGTGAATGGGTCACGAAAGGAGGTGCCTGAGTCTGTCTATGCTATTCACTACTTGGGTTACAAGCCTTGGATGTGTTACAGAGATTATGATTGTAATTGGGATGTACCAAGCCATCAACAGTATGCCAGTGACCCTGCTCACAGTAGGTGGTGGCAAGTTTACGACACCATGCCGAAGAGGTTGCACGAATTTTGTGTGCTCTCCACAAGTATCGATTCGAGGCTAAAGCAGTGGAGAAAGAAAGCACAGAATGCAAGCTTTTCTGATGGACATTGGAAGATCGAGGTTAAGGATCCTAGAGAGCATCAATCTTATTGTTAAAGAATGCAGGTCCCTTCTGTTTATGTTCAGGGACTTGTTTTGTGCATAGTTTGTTCTTTTTATTTTTCCAGCTAAACTATGATTGTGACCAAATTAACCCTATATTACTTGTTATCTTTCATTTGTCAGCAGCTGAAAATATGTCATCGATGGTTTATATTTGTGATGGTTTGTGGTTGTCTGACCACTATCCTTGCAATGTTTTAAACCAGACCAGAGATCTAATCTGTTGGGAACCGTGGTCTGACTGGTCGACCCAGTAACATTATTACTTGCCATCCAACATGAAAATATACTAATTCTCATGACCATCATTTGTCTTTTTTATCCCAGCTTTCTTAGATTTAACTAAAATTGACAATTCTACATGCATAAACAAACTTGACCAGTGGGTCTAACATATACGGTTTTAGGAAAATTCATCCGGTCAGGTTGGGCTGGCCAGATTTTCAGTTCATGGTGTAGATATTGGAGAAGCAAATTTTGGGCTCTTGCTTTTTGCTGGCACATTACCAATTTGTGGGAAGAACTGAGATGCAAACCACACTGTAGATTGTATGGCTTCACTTCTTCATGTTTGAAGCGATTGTATTTTGTTTCCTTTGCATTCATCTCATTTTATTGATGTGGTTGCTCAAGTTTGAGCATGTATTTGTTTTTATGATTAAGGTGATCCAGAACTTTCAGCAAACCCCAAGTTTAGGGAGATCATCTACTTTAAAACACTAAAAGAAGCAAAAATATGCATTTTTCATTTTTTAAGGAAATTTAGTAAATAATTGTTACGTTTTAGATGTGTATATATGTGTATGCTCTTAAAAGCCAATTAATATTTTAATTATTCATTTATTAAATAAGGCATTGCTTCTTCTTTTACATATATGCTTTTTATGTCACACATGAATGTTTATTATCTTGAGCATCACGTTCTAATATAGCTGGCATGGGTCATATTCACAATGTAGGGTAATATCTTATCTATTATATTAAAGCTAGGGGTTGTTGATGTGGCACCTATATCTGATTTTCTTTGATTTTTTGTAGGATTTACACGCGGCATACCTATTCCCATGCACATCTTTCTTTCTTTACGTTATCATTATTTCTCAAATAAACTTTATTAAATTCTTAAAAAATACTCTTATGTAATATTATAACTCCCTTAAACCTTTTCTCTCTCTTTCAGTTTCTTTTTTATGATTTCTTAATTTAATTCTATTAAATTATTATTTAATATTTTCCTAATTTGATTTTATTAATATAAGATAGTGAAGGGGTGCTACATTCACACCCTTTCTTTTTCCATGTCTCCCTTTTTTATTGCACCTCTTATTTTTTCTATTGTTTTATCTATAATTCTTAGTTTAATTGAATTAAATTAACAATTAATATTTCTCTAATTTAAATCCATTTAATCTTATGTATTAGCCTCAAGTGCCATGTGACACTTGCTCCTTGCCTCTCTATCCTCTCTTTTTCTCCAAACATTTTATATTTTCTCCCATTCTTTTTTTTCTTTCTTTTTTAAATAAATGAATGTATTATTGTTTCTCTTTTAAGAGTTATTAAAAATTTTCTATTAACAAGGAAAAGATAAGAGTAACTTCAAATGGAAATTATCTTTACAACATTTAAGTCTCCAAAATTACTAAGATTCAAGTATTGTATCTTTCTCTCTTAGACGTTTTCTTTCTCCAAAAGTTATTAAATTTCCTATTAAAAATAAATAGTAATTTCTCCTCAAAATTAACGTCTACCCTAAATTCATTTTCCTCTTAATCACACACTCTCCTTCTATATATGTCCAACTAAAAAGTGTCTCCATGTAATATTCTTTTTTTGTTCGCCCATATCTCTCTCACTAATGATCCCTTAATATTTTTCCTAATTTTCTCAACAATAACTCTCTCTCTCTAACTCCCACTCTATTTATTTCCTATTTTGTCTCACCCATAATCTTCCTACCTATTCTCACCCATATCTCTCTTTCCTCAATATCTTTCATATTTTTTTCACTCATATCTCTCTCTCTCTATAATGTCTCCTTTTATGTATTCCCTTATCTCTAACTCTTGATTGTTCATCTTCTTAATTTCTCTTTGAATAATCTCTCTCTACATAATTTCTCTCTCTACTACTTTTCTTTGCAAATTCAATTTTATGTATTTCCTAATTTATAGTTTTCCTAATTGAACCTATGAGTCCATTTAATTTTTTACTCTCAAATTTTTTCTCAATCTAATTGAATGAATAATATTAAATCCCTTAAATAATTATAACTGATTTTTTTAAAAGCTCTCCCTAAAAAGTATGTTTGTTTCTATCTCATAAAATGTTCTCCCATTCTCTCTCCATTAAGGAAATATTGCTTATTTTCAAGATGTGCAACGTATTTTGTTTTAAAATCGGATTTTGACAAAGGAAATCAAGGTATTAGGAAAACCTTAAATGGAAAGCTAATATTCTAATGAGCATTTTCCTATTTCAACCAAACGGCCACTCTATTTGGATTTTTGAAGATCTATACTGTTTTACTTTACTTTCCATTACTTAACTAGCAACCAAGCAGAAAATGAATCCATTTTCCTCCCCTTCTTCGTCTTACACTCTTTTTAAATTATGGTCATTTTTATTTTTATTGATTATGGTCTTGAAATCGATTAGCCAATGCTAGAATTTCTTTCGATAGAAAGCACAATAAGGTGAGAGGAACACTAGTATAAAATCTTATAAGCCAACCAGAAGGGGGAAAGTGAACTTATTTCTTAATTAGGAGATTTTGTTGATTTGAGAGGTGCGATTCACGATTGTAGATCAATTGTAATTTCTAATGATTTTTTATGACTTGTATGTAAATTGATTGTGCAAGTTGTAAAACCTGTCAAGAAATGTTTCTCTTTCCTAGAAGATTTACAACTTCAAGGTTTCAGTTGTTGATTTGGGAGTATGATTTCACGATTGTAAATCAAATGTAATTTTTAATGATTTTTTTATTACTTGCAAATCAATTATACAAATTGAAAACCATATCAAGAATTGTATCCCTTTCATTTTGCAACTTTCAAGGTTTCCAATAGTTCAAATTTTGTTTGATTTTCATAAAAAAAATGTTTTTCTTTAAAACTTTGATTATTTATTTCTATGATTTATGATTGATTTTGTCTTCTTTTATTTTTATGGATGGTTTGAGTTGGTTCGTTTTCTTCTTCTTCTTCTTTCTTTTTGTTTTATTTATTTATTTCATTTCATTTCATTATTCTCATGTGATACTATTTATTCATTTTATTCCAATTTTTTAATGTTCTCTCTTTCTCATGTTTGTTAATACTTCCAAAGTTGTTGAGATTTAATAACTTGATTTCTTAGACAAGAGGAGATGAAAAAAAATTGAGACATGCTCTACAGGTCATTTATCACCCTTGGAATTATTACTTGCTAGCTTATAAAGATAAACAAATCAAGCTAGCTAAGTATGTGAATTTGGATGAAGTTTTAAATTTCATAAATAGAATATTTTATTTAATAATAATAATAATTAGAATGTTGAATGTATTTTTAACCCTTTGATTAGAAACTAAGGAAATTTATTATAATAGATGAAAATTCTTAGTATTATGGAGATTCCAGTTCTAATAGTCAATAACAGTTCAATTATCATATTGTATTAAGACAAGTTTTGTGAATTTATGTAGTGCTACCAAGCATTCCTTGTATTTGTTTAAATATTAAGACAAGTTTTGTGAATTTCAACTCAATCTTAAGAGTATTATTATGTAACTTATTGTGCTCACATTGTTCAATCCTTTATTGTGCTACCTTTGTTTCGCCATTAGTGACACAAATGTTAGTAACTTTGGTTCATACTTGAACAAATTAAAGAAAGTCTAATTAACACATTGTTGTGTTGATTCACGATTTTAAATTAACTTGACTTTAAAAAAAAAAAAATTGACACTTATTAAGCCAAAAAATGATTAATCTCATAAAGAAACTTATACAAGTAAGAAATTAAGAGAAATAGGGTGCGGGTGGAGATGGGTGTTATTATTTTTTAATTTTAAGGGTGTTCATGTTTGCTCCTATGCTCCCGTTCTCATACATAATAAATTTTGTAAATAGGTTGTTTGATAGAGTACTTCAAAAGTTATGTTTATCATTTGTAAATAAATTGAAGGAAAATTATGCGACCTATACATTGTGATCGCATTAGGACTACAATATTGTGAGGCACACACTCCAAGCCAAAGTTGTTGCTACTTAGAAAATGGGATTAAAGGCTTGAAAAAAATTGGTTGAAGATAGTTTCAAATGAATGTGATCATATGAGAGCTATCAAATTTTTTTTATTTATTATTAGATTATTTTTCTTTTCTAACACGTTTCATCTTGATTTGTTTAAAAACACTACCTTTTCTTTATCTATTATTATAACATCTATTCTTTTTGTTTACTTTTTCTATTGTACTTTACTTCTCTATTGGTCTCTTTTTTTATCTATTTATTTTAATTTAATTTGACATTTTATTCAATCATTATATATTTTTTTCAAATTGTTATTTTACATTGCTTACCCGTGCTCGCACGGGTTAACTTGCTAGTGTTTCAACTATTAGGGCAGTGGATCTTATGCAAACACATGGATGTGTATAGTAGGTACATGCATTGAACAAGATTTATTAATACACTCTATGGATATGATCATTATTAGGGTTTCAGAGATGTTCATGTAGTTTATAAATTATCCTTTGACTTAGGAGTTCATGTTGTGTGTGACTTTGATACCAACAAAAGGTGGTCGATCCCTAATCAGAGCTACATATTGTTGAATTAGATTACAATGTATTAAATGTGGGGAATGCAGATTTTCAACATGGAATCCACCACTTATAATTGAAAAGAATAATGATCACTCTAGTGTGTTGAACTTAAAAAAAAAAAAAAAATCTATGGGCATGGTATCTTGTAGATAAAAGAGTTTTATCAATATATTTAAATAAATTATGTTATTATTAAAATGGTTTTTAGTTGTTTTGGGAATTCAAATGGCTAATGGGGATTATATATATGGCATCACATAAGCTAAGGAGGTGATAATGATTGTTTTGTCTAATCTTATTGGCTTATATAGAATATTGATGGTAAAGCGACTGATATGTAATTTGCAAATTCTTAAATTTTTGGGTTCAAAAGCAATGTATTGATGGATATTATTGCAATTAATGAAAGTTCTAATTAATATATAATAATGATGCTATAAATGTCGTTGAGTTGAAAATATTCTTTAAGTCCATTTTTTTTTAAAAGAGAGACACTTCCTATGGAACTGAAGGTGTAGGTTCTTATGTGTAGAGGATCCGCATTCCAATGTCAATTCCTTTATGTTTTGCTCCAACGTGAAGTTTTGAGATTATCTACTAGTATTCTGGTAATCTAGCAATGTAGATGGAGATCCCAGATGCTTTGATGGAAACGTTTCAAAGGCTCTTAAAAGAGGACTCTTAGTAGAAGAAGATAAATATCGAAAATGAGGAGATAAATGATCCAAATGATTGGAGAAGAAGCTTGGTGGGAAAAGTACTATTGGATAAACCTTTCAACTTTATAGGTGTTAAAGAAGTTTTACAGAAAATATGGAGGACTATTGGAAATATTCGAGTTTCAAAGTTCCATGAAGAGCTATCTTTGATACGATGCGAGAATAACATGCAAGTTGAGAAAATAATGACAGGTGCACCATGGTTCTTCAATAATGATATCATTTTACTACAACGGTGTAAACCAAATTGTGCACCATAGAAATATATCTTGAAGAATGCCGACTTTTGAATCTAGTTTCATGGATTGCCTATGGAATGCTTGAAAGAAAATGTTGTATTCAAGTTAGCGAAAGAGATTAACGAGCCGAAGCCCATGACACCACGAGATCTGGAAAAATGGGGTAAGTTTACTAGAGTTAATGTATGCTTGGACACCACAAAATCTCTCAGCCAATTTATCACTATGTCACTCATGAATGGAGAAGAAACAACCATATCATTCAAGTATGAGAGACTTGCACATATATGCTTCTTTTATGGGAGGCTAGAGCACACTTAGGAAAATTATTTCAAGTTGAAAGAACTTCAAATACCATAGTCTCAGAGCACTCTAAGGACCTTTACCCGACTATTTAATGGCAAAAATCTCATGGGAAAACAATCTTCCATGGATGAAGAATCTGAAGAATCCCACATGGCTAAAACTGATGGATGGGCATGGAGAAGATGAGTTGATGTGGATGACCAATTCACATGGCCACGTGGATGGCATTAATGATGGGAGAATGAAAAAAAGGCAACCACATAATGATGCCTTCAATCACTTTATAATGGTTGTTGAAGCTAGCAACGAAATGATGGTTTCAACAAGGAAATAGCCACTGAAGCCAACATTGATAGGGGGCATCCATCAAAGGTTTATCTCAATCATCTTAATGATCATGCCAAAACGGAAATGGCCAGCCAACTTTATCACAACCGAAAGATTCTCTAAATAAGGGAGAATTGAATGAGGATATGGAGGAGGATCCATTGGAACCTGAGCCTTCTAAGAAATATTTTGGTTGTCACAACAAATCACAGGCTGTTATAAGGATAACATTGCCTAATTTCCAGGAGTTGTTGCAAACGGTTGATCCATCTCTAAGGAAAGTGGATAAACCTAAAGATTCCCTAGCTTACATGATCTCTTCATTAGATAGGGATGTAATCAATGCCAAAAATCAAGAAGACTCCACCAAGATTGTGGCTAAGGATGACTCAAGATTTCCTTTGGAAAATCTAGTTGTTATATACAATGGAAATGAATGCAATGAAACAAATTTAACTCTCAAAAAAGTCATCTTGCCAGGTCAGTTTGGTCCGACTTCTCATCTCTACAGACAAGCTACAGTTAATGATAAAAAAACGGTGTCCTAACCCACTTAAAAAAGGGTAAAATCAAAGATTTTGATTTTGAACTCTCCCTAAAAAAGAAAGGCTTAAAAAAGGTGAAGATGAAGCAAAATCCAAAAAGAGAAAAAAATTGGTGATCAACAAAAAAAGGGGGAAATAAAGTGAGATCTACTACAAACAACAATGCTAATGGATTGGTAGTTGTCCCACAACAGTCGCAAGCTCCATGAAGGTCCTATCATGGAATTGTCGGGGTTTGTGTTGTGACCAAAAAGTTCTCACCCTCAAACCAATACTACACTCAACCTAAGCTTCAATTACCTTCATTTATGAAACAAAGTGCCCAACCAGTAGATTCCATAAGATAATTAGGGGCTTGGGTACTATCAATCACTTCATGACCCCATCTGTTGGATATTCTGGTGGACTATGTCTTCTCTAGAAAGATTGCGTCAAGCTGCAAGTCACCCATCATTCATCAAATGTAAAAATTGCGGCTATTTTAATGAAATAAATTGTATCTCCTGGTTTCTTGTGTGTATGTATGGCAATCCCAAAAGACAGAAGAAATGATACTTGGAATGAGATTGATCGGCCTAGGCTACTTGAAACCAGCATACACATGGTCAAACAGAAGAAAGGAAAATGTCAACATCAAATAAAAACTTGATAGGACCTTAGATGATTTTACTTAGAGATTAGAATACCTTGAAGCGTCTGTTTTACATCTTCCAATGATCAACAATGACCATGCTCCGATCCTTCTTTCTCTAGATAAAACTGTGAAAAAAAGAAGATTACCATTCAAAATCAAAGCTATGTGGTTTAAAGACGAATCTTTCAAGAATGTTGTTGAACAAGCCTAGAATAAAAAGGCTAAACCAGTTAACAATTGAGAAAATCAGGCATCAAACATTTCAAAGGCAATATCAGGCAATGGAACAAGTAGACCTTCGAAAACTTCTAACTAAAAATTCAAAAGATCAAGAAAGAACTTCTAGAAGTTTAGACAGGTGCACCAAACAATGAAAATCTTGAAAGAAAGAAGCAACCGGTTGATAGATTCAATGAGCTACTCAAAAGGGAGGAAATATACTAGTTGTAAAGGTCCATGATCTCATCGATCAAGGAAGGAAATAAGAATACCGCATTCTTCCATATCACAACTCTAAATAGGAGGAGGAAAAATAGAATCAACACAAAAAAATGTCTTCTGGGGAGTTTTTCAATGATGAAAAAGTGATAGCAAAGACCTTTATCCACTACTTCAACTCAATATTCACATTAAACCATCTTAGACCTATTGATCAGGATTTTATATTCATTGATCACCCAATTTCAAGAGAGGAGAATGAGCTTTTAGAGGCTATCCCAATTCTAGAAAAAATCAAGGAGACTTTAAATTCCATGAGTCCTCTCAAAGCTCCAAGACCTGATGGAATCAAAACTATGTTTTATCATAAACTTGGGGACATCACTGTCAATGATTTGATTAAGCTTGTCTAACAGGTGTTCAGTGACAACTATATTTCGTAGGAGATTACTAAAACTTATATTGTCCTAATTCCTAAGAAATAAGTGTTTGATACTCCTACAAACCAATTTCTTTATGCAACATCACCTAAAAGTTTATCACTAAAATCATAGACAGACGTTTAGACATCTCTTAAATAGATTAATATCATCCAAACAAAGAGCCTTTGTATCGGGGTGCCAAATCACAGATAATATCATCATTGCCTAGGAAATTTTTCACTCGATAAAATCCATGAGAGGGAAAATGGGGGATTTGCTCTGAAGTTGAATATGGAAAAGGTTAATGATAGGCTAAAATGGAACTTCATTTGATGTGAGAGGAACAACATTTTTCATTCTCATAAGTAGGAATCCAAAAGAAAGCATATCTCCATCCCGTGGCATTCGACAAGGATCTCCTCTTTCACCATATGTATTCATTTTATGTGTTGAAATACTATCCCGTATGATAAATATGATGATGGGTCAGGGACTATACAAAGACATTAAAATTAATAGGTATGCACCAAAATTCTTTCACCTACTGTTCGCTGATGATCTTTTATTTGGAAGGACTAATTTGTAGGATGCATAAAATATTACACTCACTTTGGAGATCTATGAAATTTGATCAAGGAAAAAAAAATGAAAATTTCAAAATTAGCCCTGTTTTCAGTAAGAATGTTAAAGAATAAAGAAAATCAGAAATACTTAATTCCTTCAAAATTCAACTATTGGAAAAAGATGATAAATATCTTGACAAATTTCTTTTGCAAAAGGATGCTAGGAAGAACACATATGAGTTCCTTCTTAAAAAATATCAAACAAAACTTAAAGGTTGGAAAGCCAAATTACTCTATCATGCTGGAAAAACCACTTTGATTGAATCAATCTTGACCTCCATTCCATGCTACTACGTGGTTACTAATCTCATTCCAAAATCTATATGCAAATACATCAACAGTCTCCAATGAGACTTTTGGTGGGGGAAATAAGAAGATAAAAGAATGTTATATTTAAACCCTTGGAATACTTCTCAAGAGAGAGAAGAAAATGAAGACTTGGGAATTAGAGAACTGGAGCAGTCAATAATGCATTAGTGGTTAAACTGGGATGAAGATTTATTAAAATCCTGATAACACTTGGGTTAAACTTCTAAGGGCGAGATATTTGAGGAACTCAAACTTTTGGAAATAAAAAAAAAAAAAAAAACTAAATCAGCTTCATCCACATGAACAACCATCTTTAGGAGCAAGGAATTACTCAAAGAAGGGACTTCTTGTTTAGTTGCCAGTAGTCATAGCATCAATATTTGGGAAGACCCCTGGATATCAGGTATTCCATCGCATATAGTACTTAAAAACATCATT
>JAOXJP010228263.1:0-11154 GCA_025762735.1 Platanus orientalis | reverse complement strand
TTTCCTGTTCAGTACTAGGTTGAAATCAAGTCAAATTTTTCTTATTTCTTCCAGGAAATTTGTTATATCCTTGAAATCCATACCTATTTCTTTCAAACTATCTTTGATGATAAGGAATGAAATTTCTTTCATTCATTGGCCGATCATGTTTATACATCGGTTGTGATATACATTTTCTACATGATTAGCACAATATCTTAGTGTCTATTTTTTCTTTCTTTTCTTTTGTTGGTCCAGTAACAATGGACCTGACTTCTTTTAATGATGAAGACATTTTAGTTTTTCCTTTGTCTCCTTTGTTATTCATAGAATTTTTTGAAGTTCTTTTGATCTTAATTCCACCATGTTTACAGGCATGGTAAATGGAAATGGATCTACATCCACACCCATTTCTTCCTTATTTCTTTTTGGAAACTTCAACAATCCCTTTTCAATGTTATCCTATGTGATGTTGTGGAACACTATACAGTTAACAGTTGAATGAGTTTTAGACCCATGCCATTTATAGAAATCAAACTTTTTTAATTCTTCAGTCGGAGGGATTTTATGACCCTCAGCCAATTTTATAAATTTAACCATCAATAAATGGTCAAATATTTTAGAAGCCTTAGTGATGTCAAAAGAGTAGTACCTTCCAGGATTTGAAGTGACCTTTTTAGCCTCGTTGACATTACTTTCTCTAAGCTTTCATTGTAGAGCTAGGCATATACATGGCTTTTTTGAGATGATTTTCGCTACGTCTATCTCATAATTAGGATAAACAGAATAAGTACCTATGGAAAAAGTATGCCTATTATTCTCCTCTCTTAAAATCCATTCATATTGTGTTGCCTTAGAACATAATTTGAAAAGATCTTCAAATTTCATTCCCTCGAATTTCTTTTGCAATTAAAGTTCTAGACCATTAGTAGCTAGCTTCATGAATTCAATTTTAGGCAAAGCTACACAACAATGATTCCTCACCCTCTTGACCATGATAGATATCTTTCAATGGATTCTCCAGGCAGCTGCCTTAGTTTAGACAAATCCGTCATCGAGACCTCTAGTTCTATCTGGAAGAATTAATAATGAAACTGTTCCTCCATGTCCTACCATGAACGAATAGAATCGGCAGGTAAGGTTATGTATTATGAAAAGGTTGTTCCAGCTAATGAATTACCAAATAATCTCAGCTTAAGGAGATCATTTGATGATGCCTCTCCACACTGCATCATAAACTGGCCTATATGTTCACTGTTGATTAATTGTTTTCTCAAGAGAAAAGTGTAAACTCTAGGACTCTATATCCTCTCGGTATTTCCACCAACTGATCAATCCATGCCGGATAAGGTTTTTGGTATATAAGTCTTAACATTTTTCTATAAGGTATCTGATTCATAACCGCATTTATGATATTCACTAATTCTTTTCTCATAACTGGCTAATTATCTCTGCCAGTTGGATATCAGTCATATTCATATGGATTTCCCATATACCTCGGTGGATATCTTCCTCATTGTGGAGGATTTAGGTGGAATTGCCCCCCGAATCCTTCCTTAAATGGTGGATTTGTTGGATTCAGTGGATTCTTTTCAAATCTTCCATGGGGATTATCCATGTTATTTCGATCATACACATCCATTTGGTGGTAGGTTTGGATACCTTTGCCCCCCTGGGCCATTATTATGGGGAGGTGGTGATGGTGGGAAATCTCTATTTCTTTCATAATGGGAATTTGGAGGTATCTCGCCATTATTTCCAGTGGTATGTAGAGGATTCTATTTATTATAAAAAAAACATTTCCACCTAAATTTCCTTCACTATTAGGATATGAATATGGCTTATTCATCATTTCTTCTTGTTGGGCATTAGGTAGAATTCCTCCATTAATTTCTCCCATGTTATTTTGTGGAGGATTTTTATTACGTGGTACAAATGGTTTAGTATTTTGACCATTTTGTCCATCATTTTGGCCATTTCTACCATTTTTGGCATTTTGGTTGCCGTTCTCAAATAGGTCAATTTTTTTGAAGAAAAATGGTTGTGATCTCAAGCGATTTCCTTTCTCTAACCTGTTTGGAGATAGAGGAATACTATCATGACTTTTTTCAAACAATGTTTTCATTTTTTCAGCGAAAATATTCTATATTTCATCCATCCTTTGATTAATTTCGTTTATGGAATTTGCCAAGGATTCCATATATAGTAATTTAGTGAGAGGCGGATGCCTCTCTAGGTCAAACATTCTCCTGCTTTTGGGAATGTTCTAAGCCTTGAGATTGATTATCATTTTCTAACACAAGGTCAGCATTAGTGGCCTTACTTTGATTCTCTGATCTACGCCTTGGTGCCATTAATGGTCCCACCAGGCATGCCAAAAATAGTATGTTGACTTAAATTTTTGACAAATGATAAGTGTGAGCATGTCAGTGCCACGTGGACACGGATAAGTCTATTGTATGACCCCAAGCACCAAATCAAACAAAACGTATGGAAGAATTTACACTAATTTCCTTCTGATAGGTTTGTTTGGCCACTCTTTATATTTATCAGCGATTTAGAGGGGAAGGGTTCTTCCCTTTATGAGTTCTTTCTCTTGCCTTGAGATCAAGGACTTTTTTAATATTACACTAGGGCTTAGACTAATAAATGATGATTAACTAAATATAATAAAACAAATCTAGGATGAACTTACCAGAAGAGTATTTATAATTATGTAATGTAAGAAGTTACAAAACCAATTCCATAAGAAGAGAACAAACATAAACCATTGATAGAACGCCATTGAACAAAAATGAAACACAGGTGTATTGATGATGAAAATTTACAAGATACTTGGTCACAAGAGTTGATTGAGTACAATATCAAGTTTGAATATGGGTAAAGTTGGTTTTTGGTGTACAACCCCTTCTTCTGATCCTTGAAATCCTATTTATAGAGTGCTAATTTGGTTACAAGCTTCATACATGTGTCATTTTGTGGTTACTTTTCCTTTATGCGTTAGATAACTATTCTGTAACTTCTTCTTTTCCCATTCTCTTCCACCTATCCATTATTTAAATTTTAAAATTTATCTATAACGACATCTTTAGGCCATTATCACTTAACTGTCTTTCTTAATTTACAACCACGTTTTTTGGCCATGTACCATGGTGGTAAATTTATGATGTAAACAACTGCAAATGTGAACTTCTAGAAGCTCACATAAATGACTGGCATTCAACCAATGAGTGTCATGCCCCAAAACCACATGCCAATGAGACCACAGATTTCAAGGTGCGACAATAAACTTCCATAATCATTCACTTATAAGCTAGATGTTTATGCCTATATATATATATACATTCCAACCTGTTCATTCATTTGTAGCGGAAGACTTTCAGCATTAAGCCACTACTATCACAACCACCAATTTAAAGACCCACATCCAATATACCCATAAATCTATCCAATAAGTTTGACATTAATTTATTAAACTAAATAATCAAACCACCATCAAATAATCATAGCTTTAAAATAAAAGTGTTGATTACAACTTAAATAAATCAAAATATAAATGCTGAAAATAAATAAGTCTCTTTCCAATAAACAGAAATAAACATAAACTAAACAATGTAATAAAAATTAAGTAAATCACAATCTCATAACGGTTCATCTATCACTCCTCATCAAAAATACCTATGAGATCATGTTCTTTTCCTAAAAAACAGGTCTTGTCAGGATAAAGTAAACACGATACATACTCAATGACAATAGAATATGATGGGTCAGACAAAACACAATTTGTTTTATATTTAAAAATTAGAAATGATTAAAACAATAAGAACAATATGAATAAACGAATGAATCTATCTATCAATAACAATAAAAATAATAGAAAATAAAGAATTATCTTCTATTTAACAACAATAAATCTCATGTCTAATTACATTGCCCTTTAAGTCATTAATCTATTCCCTTTAATTCATTAGCTCTCTTAATTCAATGTGTTTCATTAGGTTCCTTTTAATGTTCACTATGTTTCAATTATATTTTTTCTTTAACTTTAGGTTTTCACTTGTCCAATAATGATGCATTCAATAATAAACTTATTTCACCTATGTTTTGTCACTCGATGATTGGGTACCAATAGCCAATATTCATCATTATTTTGTCACCCGGTGATCAGGTACCAATGTTGCACATATTGTTAATTCCAGTGCTATGGGCGTGACAATATACACATATCAAACCTAGTGCAATGTTCCATCAATACGCCTCTTGATGGTAAGGGGTTTATGTAATTCAATAATTTACAAAATGTTCAATAACAATATTTAAAATAATTCAATAAATAATGATTCGCTATCAATATTCCAATTTTTCAACCATGTTCCACTAACATTAACAATGGATTCAATAAATTCTACACATATAATTAAATCAATTTGCATTTCTACAATATTACAATAAAAATATTTATCATGCTTTGAATCAAAACACAAAAATAAGATATCTGACCCTCCTAAGAACAATTCTATGAATAGAAAATTCAAAAACAACACTTGAAAAATTTTGTTTTATCATTAACTTGTTAGAATTTTATATTTTATTTTTACAAATTCAGTTTAAACTACAGATTTTCATAAAATCAGTGTTTAACAATTTCAGACAAAAGCCAGGTTCTTGTTTAACCTTGAAAATCCTTTGAAAAATCAATAGGAAAATCATTCAAAACAAGGAACGATGATTTAGAAATCAAAACTTGTTGAAAACAACAATATTCAATGGATTAAATTCATTAAAATCAGATCTAAAGAGGTCTAAAAACATGAAAAATAGAAAATTAGGGTTTTTCTTTAAAAAACATTGAAATTTTGTCAAATTGGAAGTAATATAACAAATTCCTATGAGTTCTATGAATCAAAACAAATCAAAAGCTATGTGTAATGATTACAATATGGATTAACAATAGCTAGAATCGAATTAAAATTCAAAGAATAAAGGAATCTAACACTAGGGTCTATAATTCAATGAAAATAATAGATTTCATCCAAACATGGAGTATAAACGATTTCTATGAGTTATATGGATCAAAACATGTCAGAAATTATATGTAATGCTTACCTTTAACTCGAATAGATGAAAAATTACTTTAAATTTGATGTTCTTCAAACTTTTCTTTAGAATCCCTAACTTTTCTCCAAAGATCTCCAAAATCCCCAAATGTCACGGCTAACTATTTTCAAGCTATCGTGCAGCACTCGTTTGACACAATGGCCCACAAGTTAGCCTAGAAAAGCCACAAGCAATGACAAAGCAAAGGAAATATGAGCAACGTGCAATGCCAACGAGGGGCACAATGAGAAGCAACAATGTCAACATTGGGCCACAATAGCAACAAGCAAGGCCACAAATGAAAGCCAACAAGCACATCAAAAGGTAACGAGGGGCAACTAAAAGCAAACAACTTTTATTGATGGTAAGAAATTAATTACAACCTAAGGCTACCTAGGGATCACCAGGCACAGTGTGTGGCAGCACTAAGCCAACAACCAACAACTGATGAGGGGGCAAGGCTCCAAGGCCACACTCCTTAAAGATCTGTCACTCTCCCTCAAGGTAGATGTTAAGCTACCTTTCTGGGGTTGCCACAAGGGAACATCCACCCCCACAGAAAATCATACTGACTAATTACAATATTGCCACTAAATCATAATATTTACAAAAATGCCATTATGGTTACAAGTAAGGCCGTGTAAGGCCACCCTAGGCACAATGCTACCCAATGACACACCCATATCACAAGGCATGGGCCATGCAAGCATGGCTATGACATTCTCCCCCACCCATTACGTTGATGCCCTCATCGACTTCTCTGCAAGGTATGCTTCAATTTAGTCAATGAAGGTCAAAAAGGCACTAGTAGGTTTTCAACTGGCTTCGGCATCAGATAGACCCTTCCATTTTACCAGATATTCCATCTGCATTGGCTTATCTAGAAAGGCTTGAGAACGACACTGAGCTATAGTATGCTCAATTTCGCAAAAAGGAGCAAAAGTAACATAAATTATAGGCCGTGTGGGGGTGATTCGCAAGGCATCTTCCTTATTAGCATGATATGGCTTGAGGCAGCTGGAATGGAAGACAAGATGAAGCTTTTTTAGCCAAACTGGGAGCTAGATCTTGTAAGAGACCTTGCCTACTCAGGAAATTATGGGAAAAGGTCCTTCGTAACAACTCATCAGCCCCTTGTGGAAGCAGTGCAAGTACTTTAGGTTGCCAACCCTTAATTTCACAAGTACCAAGCCTCCTATGTTGAACTTATCTAGCCTCCGCTTCTGTTTGGCCCATTTCTTCATTCGGCGTTGCACTGCCAATGTTGTTTGAAATGGAAGGCTTTGGGGTTACTCCCTTGGTCACAATCTAATGGGGCATGAGTGGTTGTTGACTAGTCACAAGTTCAAAAGGGCTCTTGATGGTTGAGGAGCTCTGTTGCAAATTGAAACATAACTGAGCAACATCTAGCAAATTTACCTAGTTCTTTTGGTTGGCACTTACAAAGTGCCGAAGGTATTCTTCAAGTAATGCATTAAAATGCTCAGTCTGGCCATTGGTTTGAGGATGTCTACTTGTTGAGAAGTTTAGCTGTGTCCCGAGAAGCTTAAACAGCTCAGTCCAAAACCGCCTAGTGAACCTTGGGTCTTAGTCACTCATAATGTCATGGGGCACTCCCCAATATTTCACAATGTGCTTCATGAACAAGTAGGCGGTCTCTTCTGCTGAGCAAAATGTTAGGGCTGGGATAAATGTGGCATATTTTGAGAATTGATCAACCACCACCAAAATGGACCCATACTCCCCCACCTTTGGTAGAGACGAGATAAAATCCATGGATACACTCTCCCACGGACTTTGTGGAATAGGTAACTGCTCAAGTAATCCAGGGGGTTTATCTCGCTTAGCTTTGTCCTGTTGGCATATGGGACATGTCTTGACATACTCCATCACATCATCCCACATGTGTGGCTAGTAGTACCCTCACTCTAGCAATGCGAAGGTGCGGCATCACCCCTGGTGGTCCCCTCAGATCGTCTTATGACACTCTTTCATTAATTCTCATCTCAAGTCCCCCGAACGTAGAACATATAGGAAGCTCCCTTTTGTGAATAAAAGCCTGTCCTTGCTTCAGAAGCATAGAGTCTTGCTAGACGCAACTAAAGGCCACAACACTTTGGCCTGAAGATCATTCTTAAGTCCTTTTCGGATTTGGTCAAGTAGAGTGCTCTTTGGTTAGGAAGCACTTAGTCGGGGTCCTTGTTGTCTCAGAGCCACAAGTTCAGCTTTACTACTTAAGGCATCAGCAACAGTGTTGGTTTGCCCAGGTTTGTACTCCAAGGCCAAATCAAACTCTAATAGAAATTCTTGCCACCAAGCTTGCTTGGAGGTCAACTTCTTCTAAGTCAGAAAGTGGGATACAACTGTGCTGTCTATCTTCACCACAAATCTTGAGCCAAGCAGATAGTGCTTCCATACTGGAAGACAATGCACAACGGCTAAAAGCTCTTTCTCTTGAGCAGTGTATCGCCTTTTAGTATCATTAAGCTTTCAACTTTCAAAAGCAATGGGATGATTTTCTTACATCAACACACCCCAAGGGCAAAGTTAGAGGCGTTTGTTTGCACCTTAAATGGCTTGGTCATGTCAGGAAGCATCAAAACCCAGTTAAAGGCCACAACAAGCTTCAGTCCTTTGAATGCTTGGTAGCACTTTTTCGACCAAACCCACGGGTGGTCCTTTTTGAGTAAGTCGGTCAACGGTGGGGTCTTTCCCAAGTACCCCGCAATGAACAAACAATAGTAATTGGCTAGGCCCAAGAATGAGTGTAGCTCGCTTATGTTGGTTAATGGCTTCCACTCTTGGATTTCACTGACCTTCTCTATGTCCATCTTCACCTGTCCCTTGCCAACTACATGGCCTAGAAACTCAATGCTCTCCTGGGTAAAGGAGCATTTTTCTTTTTTCACATATAAATTGTTTTTCCTCAAAAGGCTGAACACAGTATGGAGATGATCAACATGCTCCTCTAAGGTGGCACTATAGACCACGATGTCATCCAAGTATACCACAACAAACTTGTTGAGGCAGTCATGAAAAATATCATTCAGTAGTGTGCAGAACGTCGCGAGGGCATTGGTCAGCCCAAAGGGCATGACAAGGAACTCAAATGCGCCATATCTCGTGATGCAGGTGGTCTTTGGCTCATCACCTTCCGCGATGTAAACATAATAACACCCCAACTTTAAGTCCAACTTTGAGAAGTATTTGGCCCCTCCAAGCAAGTCGAATAGGTCAACAATCAAGGAAATAAGATACTTGATCTACATAGTCACTTTGTTTAAAGCTCAGTAATTGATACAAAATCTCAAGCTTCTGTCATGCTTCTTCTAAAAGAGCATGGGTGCCCCGTAAGGTGCCTTTGAGGGTCGCACAAAGCTTGCTCCTAGCAACCCATCCAATTGCTTGCGAAGCTCTGCCAACTCAGGCAGAGCCATCCTATAGGGGCCTTTGGCAGGCGGCTTAGCCCCTGACATCAACTCGATTTGATGGTTGATAGCCCTTCGTGGGGGAAGGCATTTTCGAAGTTCTTCGGGCATCATGTTATCAAACTCTTTCATAACCTTGCACACTTCCTTGGGCATTGGGTTTAGGGCAAGCTTCTTAGTCTCTACCTTGAGCGTTGGCAAGTAGGTCATTTCCCCCTTCTTCAACCCTTTCTTAAGTTGTAGGGCTAAAATGTTCTTGCCACCATCTCTCTTAGAAATGGCAGGAATCATACACGGAGTCTCACTAAACATGCATAGTGACCCCAGGTAATGCATCGGCACAACCTTGTTATCTTGAAGGAACTTGATCCCCAAGATTACTTGAAAGTCGTCCATGGGAATGGCCATCAAGTTGGTCTTCCCTTTCCATGTTCCTAGCTCCACTGAGACAGACTTAGCAGTGCCATGGATGGGTCGAGTAATATAATTTACTACTTTGATGTGGCTTAAGTCCTTCTCCAACTGCAAGCTTAGTCGCTTCACCTCAAACTTGGCAACAAAGTTGTGGGTGGCTCCCATGTCAATCATAGCTCGGGTGTCATGACACTCTCTAGGTGGGCCACCAGGGGTGACGCCACACCTTCACATTGCTAGAGTGAGGGTACTACTGGCCACACATGTGGGACAACGTGATGGAGCATGTCAAGACATGTCTCGTATGACAACAAGACAAAAGTGAGCAAGATAAACCCTTTGGATTACTTGAGCCCTTACCTATTCCACAAAGGCCGTGAGATAGTGTATCCATGGATTTTATCTTGTCTCTACTAAAGGTGGGGGAGTATGGATCCATTTTTGTGGTGGTTCATTGATTCTCGAAATATGCCACATTTATCCCAGCCCCAACATTTTGCTCAACGGAAGAAAACGCATACTTGTTTGTGAAGCACATTGTGAAATATTGGGGAATGCCCTATGACATTGTGAGTGATCGAGACCCAAGGTTCATTGGGTGGTTTTGGATTGAGTTATTTAAGCTTCTTGGGACATAGCTAAACTTCTCGACAAGTGGACATCCTCAAAACGATGGCTAAACCAAGTGTTTTAATGCATTACTTGAAGAACACTTTTGGCACTATGTAAGTGCTAACCAAAAGAACTGGGTAAGTTTGCTGGATGTTGCTCAATTTTGTTTCAATTTGCAACAGAGCTCCTCAACCAACAGGAGCCCTTTTGAACTTCTAACTGGTAAGCCACCACTCATGCCTCAGCAAGTTGCGATTGGTTACCAAGGGAGCAGCACCAAAGCCTTCCATTTCACACAAGATTGGCAACGCAACGCCAAAGTCACCTGAGCATATTTAGAGAAAACTGCAAAGCGAATGAAGAAATGGGCTAATCAGAAGCAGAGGCTGGATAAGTTCAATGAAGGAGACTTGCATATTGGTACTCATGAAATTAAGGGCTGACAACCTAAAGTACTTGTGTTGCTTCCACGAGTAGCTATTCTTTTTTCTTCCTTTCATGATTCTAATGAGTTTTTAGGGTTTGTAGTTTGAGTTTAGGTCGGTCTTATAGAAATAGGAGGTGTCCAAGTCGATTTGGGAAACTTTTTCATTTAAAACTTTAAAAAAAAAAAAACACAATTTTTGCATTTAATCATGATTTTTTTAGTAATTTACAATTTTGCTACTAGACTAAAATGGCTCTAACTTTCTCTATAAGACTTTGTTTTTCGAACCGTTTGTTGCGTTATACTCTAGATTTCAAGGCTTTTCTTCTGATATATTTTTCATAATAAAACTATTAGTTTTACTATTTTTCATCTAATTTCAAAGTTCACATATGTTTTTAGGTCTATAATTTTGTTATAAAAACATAAAAATAATGAAAATGCATAAGAAAAAAATTGGATATTATAACAAGTCTTTATAAGATTATTGATGATGAATTATAAATAATAATGGATGCAACAAATTGTAAACAAATTAAAAAGATAAAACCCAATATGGGTGGATTAAAAAACTAGTTTTTGATTGATTGATGATCGAGAGATCCTGTCATTTTTCCCTTCATCCTCTATTTATAGGCCTCTACTTTACCGGTCATGGCCAACTTTCCATGTTCACACATTTAGAGGAGAAATGACCCTCTTTTTATGTAACAGTTCTTCTGCTGTGCCAATATGGGATATCTTATGCGCCAACCACTTCCCCTGATTTACTCCATTGTGATTCCTCTCTAGAAGGGATCTCCCTCCATGTCATAAGAACTGCATCCCACCAATCATCTTCACTTTTCATCATCATCTAATCCCTTTTGTGTCTCCATTTCTTCCCTTTTTTGGGGCCCACAAGCCATGTTGGCCTTGTCCGCATCAGATTTCTATTTTTGGCACAAACAGTTATCCAAAAAAAGAAATGTAGAGGATGATTTGGTCAAAACATGAAGCCTTTTATGCCAAACAACTAAGCTACGTCATGATAAGTTCATCTTTTCTGCGTGGATTTGGTGTGCCCCCTAACAAAAGCCTAAGGTCCGCCCGCATACAGGGACAGGCACATGGCCTGGAAAAAGTGATTTACAATTGGGGTGGGGGGGATTTTCACTTTTCAGCACCATGTGTCTGCCCCTGCATATGGGTGGACCT
>JAOXJP010228262.1:0-11154 GCA_025762735.1 Platanus orientalis | reverse complement strand
CTTGCTAAGTTGGTAAAGTCTGTGGGCGTCAAACCACAGACCTAGGTTCAAAACCTGTCTTCACCCATAATTACCTATATATATATATATATAAACAATGCAAAGGATGATAGGAAAATTAAAACAAGCATGCTCAAAAACAATGAATTTCTAACCTTCCAAATATTCTAATAGAAAATGACAATCATTTCAAGTAAATTCCTACAATCAATTTTGCATAATGCGTTCTTATTACACCATTTTTTTTATCCATTCCACAAAAGATATAGCATTATCATTTTCAGTAGCAAGAGAGAGGGGAGAAGCAAACCATATAAGATCAATGGATTTACATTTGACAAGGCAATGTAAAGTAGATTTAGTATCTTCAATACATAAATGAAAAATGGGGAACACATTAATATTCCAATTCAAAATATTTTCTTTAGTAGGGAGGGCTTCTTTGCAAGCTTTCCAAAGGAAGAGATTCACTTTTGGAGGAATGTTTAAACTCAAAATATAGTTCCACGAGAATGGAGAAATGAAAGAAGCATTAGGGAGGGAGAAGGGAAGGAGGAAGGGGAGAAATAGCAACTTGATAGGAGGATTTGATTGAGAAGATGCCTCTTTTATTGAAGTTCTAGATAAGAAAATCTTGGAGATGGGCAAAACTTAAAGGAATTGTGAAGACGTTAGAGAAATCTATATTGGATATTTGGTTTTTTATAGGGATATGGTTCCACTTTTTGTAGATAGGATCGATGAGTTCACTTACCTTTTGGAGTTGATGAACACCATTGAAAAAAAAAATTTAAATGAGGGGATAGGGAAATCCAAGGATCCCGCCAAATATTGATATTATTTCTATCACCCACATTCCACATCAATCCCCTAAGGAGAAGAGATTTACCTCTAAAGATACATTTTCAATTCTAGGAATTATTTCTTCTTAGAGAAGAAGATAAGAAATCAACTTTGCAAAAATACAAAGATTTGAGGACTTTAACCCATAAGGCTTCAAGAACCTAGAAGTTTCTCTAATCTTTCTTAGCAAGCAGAGTAAGATTGAAAGAATAAATGTCTATAAAACCTAAACCCCCATCTTCCTTATTTTTTCTAAGACAATCCCAACTCACCCAATTAATTTTCTTATCATAACGATCACTATCCCACTAAAATTTCCTTTGAGCAACATTTATAGAATTAAAAAAAAAAAAAAAAAAAAAAAAAATGGAATCAAGAAACATGACATAACAAAGGAGTGGATGGCAGAGGCAACAGATTTGAGCAAAACTTCTTTACCAACTTGAGAAAGAAGTTTTTTCTTCCAACCTTATATATGTTTCTTAATTTTTTTTCAATAAAGGAGAAGAAGGAAATCATGGTTTTGCTAACTAAAGAGGGGAGACTCAGATAAGAACCTGGAGAAAAAGATTGCTTAATCTTGTCGGATGATACTTTTGAAATGCCGAGGGGTTTGAGGGTACAATGAATTTCATATTTCTCATAATATATAGTTTTCCCAGAAGTATCACTAAAATTCTTAAGAGTATTAGAGATATAGCTAACATCCTTCATATCGACTTTAGAGATATAGCAATCATTAGCAAATAAAAGATAAAAAATAGAAGGACTAGAGGATCTAATTTTTATGCCACATAACTTGTCAGATCTCTCCTTCGCAATAAGGGAGGCCAGGAAAACCTCTAAGTTCTCTAGTAGGAGTAATATGATTTTTTAGAGAGCCATTGATGAGGTCTCTATAAGAAATAAAAGACATACAAGACCACACCCACTTCTTCCATTACTCATTAAAACCAATCTTTTTCATCATGCTAATGATAAAAGGCCATTCCACCCAATCATGAGTTTTGTTCATATCAATTTTAATAACAGTGAAGGGAGGATTTGCACATTTTAAAGAAACATAAAACCTCACGAGCAATTAGAATGTTGTTAGTAATTTGCCTCCATTTAACAAAAACACTTTGATGAGGATAGATGATTTCAAGAAAAATAAATTTAAGCATGTTGGCCATGGATTTAGATATAATCTTATAGAAGGCATTACAAAGGCTAATAGGCCTAAATTGAGGCATAGTCTCCATATTTTGAATTTTTTGAATGAGAGAGATAAAAGTTTGATTAATAATGGAGATTAGAGTATTATCATTAAAGAAATTTACAACAACATCAATCAAATTATCACAAATACACTCCAATATTTTTGGTAAAACTGGCCTGAAAGCCATTAGGGATAGGGGCCTTGAGCTTCCTAAGCTGGAAAACAATTGATTTAATTTAATCTCTATAGAATAGGATTTTTAAGGAGCTTTTGGATTCCTCAAATAACTTTGAGTATGTCAAGGTAGAGACATTTTGAATCAGCTCTTGATTTGGATGGTGGGTAGAGAAGAGAGAATAAAAGTAGGTTGAAGAAATGTCATGAATATTTTCATTTCCTTAAACCCAATGACCTCGTTCATTTTTAATCAAAAGAAACTTTTTCTTAGCCCTTCTAGAGAGAGTAGTCATACAAATTTTTTTTTTTTTTTTTGGAATTAGAGTTATCCCATTTTGGCCAATTGATCATAGATTTTTGCACCCATAAGATCTCATCTTTAACCACAGCTTTAGCAAGTTTGGACTCTTCATCAAGGATAGAAGTAAGGATCGGAAGAGAACGGGGGAGAGACAAAGCTTGCTATTGTTGATCTTCTCATTAACATTGCCAAAGACCTCTTTGTTCCATTTCCTAAAAAATGGGAGGGAGAGAGCCTCCTATTGTATTGTTAAGGAACCAAAGGAAATTCCAATCGCCAAGTTAGACAAGAATATTTTGAATACTATTGATATTTTGGTTGAGCTAATCAATAAAGGAAAACCTCTTATCGATGCCATGCTCATCATAGAGAAAAAGGTACTCCCAAGAAGATGGACACATTGTCCTTAAGAAGAATATCAATACATTTTATTATTAGACTCAATGATTTGAATGTTCAAATGAGATTTTCATAATAAAAGCAAGCCATTGGCAAAACCTATAGATTCAACAAAAAACATTTTTCACTCTTTACGAATTTGGATTTCTTCCAGAACTCATAATCATAACTTTTGATTTTAGAAAAGAAGATGATATCCATCTTTTTAGACTTCACCATATCTATCAAGGATTGCCCAATTCCTTGACAATTCCAAGCGGTTTCTTTACATTCATTATTGATTTCCAATTTTGGTTTGAAAGTACAAAGACCTTAGAGATACTCACTTAGATCATATTCAGGTTGGCAAAGTGGCAAACTAACTCTTGCTTGGCTGAAAGACTTAGAGTGGACGTCATGAAAGAAACAAAAAAAGGGGGGTACTTACGGAAAGGCAGGGCAGGGGAGGATTTCAAAACTCTTTTCAAGGAGAAAATAGGAGAATACTAGTGGAAGCGATTGGGATTTGGTGCGACACATCAGCACTGGAAAAGTGATTTACACTTTTTGGGGGGGTGATTATCATTTTTTGGCTCTGATGTGTCCACCCTTGATGCAGGGCTGACCTTAGGCATTTTTTAAGGGGTCACACCAAATCCTCAAGGTAGTGAAAGGAAGGATTATCCAAAAAGGAAGAAAGAAAAAAAGGAAGGGGTGGTCATCAACTTATTGGAAGTGACGAAGAGGAAGTTTTTGCACCTCTATAATGGCTAAGCCTCAATGAAAAAATTGCCCAGAGAATCACTCAGAGCGCAAAAAAATGCTTATTTGTTAATTGTTCTTTAAAAGAAGTATTAAATTAGAATCTCTCACACACTTTCGACATAAGGAAGCAGAGTTATAAAGAAAAGGGAAATATGATGCAGTCCTCATATAATTGTTCTTATACTACACTAAAGTAGAGAATTAGTATCATAGCATAGTATCCACTTTAACGGTCCCATATAGATCATAACCAATAACTTAAGAAAAAAAGGGTTTTCATAAGACCATTAACACATTGTTCAATTGGTTGACTTTGATCGGGTTCAAATGAATTGGCTCTAGATAAGGTTTTGATAAGGTGTCATGGGATTGAGTATTATTCATAGAGTTTTGGACGAGTATATATATATAAGAATTACAAGATGAAAAAATTAGACAATAAGATGGAAAAAATAGAAGAAAATATTCTACTTGAACATGGTGTAGAACATGCCCTCACTCTCTATTCATATTTATCTAATGCATGTGAGGTAAATGACCACCTCAACGTAAGATTAAACCTTATTGTTTATTTACTTTATGTTTTATGTACATATTCATGTAAAATATAAAGTGATGGGACTGGAATTGGCACACGGTCGGGAATCCCAAGCTGAGATCAAAATCTGAGCCCTACCCCGTTCAAGTCTGAGATCCTCAACCAGACGTGACTCCCGAGCCTACAAGGTTCTCGGGTCAATGTTTGACGAGATGCTCGAGTCAATGTTTTTTTGAGACTCTCGAACGAATGATCCTGAAGTTCGAGAGCCTCGGGAAACAGTGTGTCATGGACCTAACCTAAAGCACCTGTATAAGAAATAATGCCATGTGTCACTAGGCCGAACTGTAAGAAAATTGAAGCTAGGAGCTAACTCATATCCAACCACTCTTAACTAATATGATTCCTATAATCACGCCTGGTATTGCCGCTAGAGCAAAGGCCGTTAAGCCGAGCACTATAAAGTAAGCCAGTTGTAGTGACGAAAGATATAAGCAATACATTTCTTATAATCACATACTATTTTCTCCTCTCTAAGACTCTAATTTGATTGTCAGAGTGCAACCAGCTAGTGCCATTCTCGGTTTCTGTCATCGCAGGTCCATAGGATCATCGGAAAGCCCTACACCCATTTGGTTAAGCTTGAGTGTCAAGATTTGGGCATCATTAGTTGGCGCCGTCTGTGGGAACCATGGTTAAAACGACTCATTTAAACTAAGGGTGCATGGTGGAAACTAGATCTATGGATGCACGAAGGAATAACTTGAGGAATGCTACAACACAAAACAATCAAACCAATCAAATTGAGGAGGAAGTAGGCGGCCCCAATCTCGAACGATAAGTACGGGACCTCACAAAGGTCGTAGAAGATATTACTTAACAAAATCAATAACTTTTACAAAGGATCATCAACTGAGAAGAATGAGAGACCTATGAACGATTGCACGGTGAAAACCCTGCTCCGTCAGGAAGCAAAAACGGAGAACGAATAGGAGAAATAGAATCCCATCAGTCCGAGAGGCATTGCGATGAAGAACACCTACACCAAAGTCAAACAGAAGGAGGCGGTTCGAGTAACCCACCGATGGATGAACGACTCAAGGAGGTATAAGATCAACTGAAAGATGTCATGCGGATGATGAGGGGGAAGGAACCATCAACTGTCGAAAATCTGGTAAGAAGGACCGAATTGCCCTTCTCAGTCTAAGTGATGAACTGCCTGCTTCTTATAAAAATTTCGTGCCCCTCAAATGGAAGCGTTCGAAGGGATGAGAGATCCCCTCGACCACCTGGAGACGTACAAGACACTGGTGCACCTTCAGGCCCTTCTGGACGAGATCATGTGTCAAGCTTTCCTTTTGACCCTCAAGGAACCCACCCGCGCATGGTTTAGTAGGTTAAAACCAGGATCTATTGAAAGCTTGTTGGACCTCAACAAGCGGTTGGTTAGCTATTTCATAAGCACTCGAAGCTACCGGAAGCCAGTGACCTACCTCTTGAATGTGAAGCAGGAATAAGATGAAATTACATCACTTGGTTTAAAAGGGAAGCCTTATAGGTGGATGACACCAACAAAAAGGTAATACTAACTGCCTTGATGGGAGGATTACAGCCATCTAGGTTCATGTTCCCTCTATCAAAATTTCTACCAAATACCATCGAGGAAATGATGGTGAAAGCACAAAAGCATATGAATATGAAAGAAGCGATGACAGCTCGAAGAGACAGAGGAGAATCAGAAAAAAAGGAAAAGAGTGGACGGATTAGATCAAAGTAGAGGGCGAGGCGATTAGCCCTACCAACTTGAGCAAAAGGCAGGAAACCTCAAGTCCTGATTTCCTAAGTATACTCCTCTAAATATAGTTTAGTAATGCATTTTAATGGAGATCAGAGACAACCTCGCCCTCAAATGGCCAGGGAAGTTGAAGGCCCCCCCAGCATGAAGAGAAAGAGGGAAGTGCTGTCGCTTCCATTGAGACCACGGTCATGACACAAATGATTGTTTCGACCTGATGGAGTAGATTGAAGAGCTGATCCAGCGGGGAAGGTTACAAAGATTCGTAATGGGTCAGAAGGCAGACGAGACATGCGAGCTACTAAGACAACCAGTCGTATAGGAAAAAGAAGAAATCCCACCCCTAGGTGAAATCAGGGTAATAGTAGGAAGAGGCGAATCTGCTTCAGCCTGGAAAGCTCATTTATGAAAATCCAAGCACATGAGAGGGAAGGACGTCTACAAGACTAGTAGACTGGTGAAACAGGCTTAGATCACTTTCACGGAGGAAGACTCCGTACGGTTGCAACACCCACATGATGATCCCCTTATAACAATCATGATCATCGGGTATAGAACAAGAAGAGTGTTGATAGACAATGGCAGTTCCGCTGACATCTTGTACATACCCACTTTTAAACAGATGGGGATCCTAGAGGATAGGCTACAACCCATAGGGGTGCCCCTGGTGGGCTTCACGGGAGATAATATCTTTCCTTAGGGTCCATAGCACTATCGGTAACAGTAGGGCTAAAAACATAATAGGTCACTAAAGAAGTGACCTTCCTGGGGGTCAATTGCCCATCGGTGTAAATTACGATACTAGGAAGACCCTCTCTTAATCAGATGAAAGCAATAACATTTACCTATCACTTGATGATGAGATTCCCTATAGAACACGGGGTGGGAGAAGTTAGAGACGACTAGACCATGGCATGGGAATGTTACAGTGCATCTCTCTCGGACAGTCTACAAGAAGAAACCATGATGGTCAATGATGAAAAGGCGAAGAAGACTAGCCCGACAACCAAGCCAATGGAAGATCTCTTGGAAGTTTCATTAGATAATCGGACATCCGACCAGAAGGTCTGAATAGGAAGCCTCCTCAGGCTAGACCATAGAAAAAAGATGATCGAACTTTTAGCCCAACACCGAGACATCTTTGCCAGGACACACAAAGATATGGCCGATATTGATCCGGAGGTGATGGTGCACAAGTTGAACATTAGCAATATTGCGAAACCTGTGCGGTAGAAGAGGAGAAACTTCATGACAGATTGGAATAAGGCAGTTGCGGAAGAAGTAGACAAGCTTTTAGAAGCTAAGTCCATATGGGAAGTCCACTATCTGGAATGGTTGTTAAATGTGGTACTAGTCAAGAAAGAAAATGGAAAATATAGGGTATGTGTCGACTTTATGGACCTGAATAAAGTCTGTCCAAATGATAGTTTTCCTCTGCCGAGAATAGACACTTGTAGATTCAACCTATGGACATGAGTCGCTTAACTTCATGGATGCTTTCTCAGGGTACAACCAAATTCGGATGTTCGGGTCGGATCAGGAAAAAACTTCATTCATCACTGATCTAGGACTATATTGTTATCAGGTAATGCCCTACGAACTGAAGAATACAGGAGCCACTTATCAGAGGCTGGTCAATACCATGTTTAAGAATCAGATAGGGAAAAACATGGAGGTATATGTAGATGACATGATGGTCAAAAGCTAGAAGGTAGACCTCCACTTCAGAGACCTCGAAGAAACATTCAACACATTAAGGAGGTGTAAGATGATGCTGAACCCTGTAAAATATGCCTTTGGAGTGTTGACGGGAAAATTCTTAGGCTTCATGGTCTCACAAAGGGGAATTGAGAAAAACCCGAAAAGGTGGAAGCCATCATATGAATGAAATTGCCTCGAAACATGAAGGAGGTTCAGGAACTAGCAGGGAGAGTAGCAACATTGAACCGGTTCATATCCAAATTGATGGATAAATGCCTTCCCTTTTTTTCTCTGCTACAAAAAGTATTAGAGTGGATGAAAGACTCAAAGAACATCTTGCAAGTCTACCCCTATTGTGCAGAATCGAGTCCAATGATTCCCTACTCCTATATGTTATTGTCTCAGACTCCGTCGTGAGTTTGGCCTTAATAAAGGAAAAGGGAAGCAAGCAGTGTCCCATGTACTATGTAAGACAGGCCCTTACTAGAGCCGAGAGGAATTATCCAAAGGTTGAAAAGGTCACCTTCGCAGTGGTAATCACAACATAAAAGCTATGCCCGTACTTCAAAGCTCACGCTATCACAGTCCTCACGGACCAACCCCTAAAGTATGCTCTACAACAGTCAAACAGCTCTAGTAGATTGATCAAATGGTCGATCGAACTAGGAGAATTCAACATTGAATATAAGCCTTGGGGAGCAATAAAAGGCCAAGCTGTAGGTGATTTCGTTGCCGAACTGACTCCATTCCTAGACACAGAGATACTAGAGGAGCCTTCTCTTGCAGGAGGAGATTATTAGGAGTTGAATGTCGATGGGTCGGCCACATGTCACGTAAGCGGGGTCGGTATCATAATAACAGCCCCAAGAGGAGAAGAACTGAAGTATGCCATCAGATTCAGATTTAAAGCAACCAACAATGAGGCAGAATATGAAGCACTAGTGAATGAGCTTAAGATAGCCCATAAGCTTGGAGCCAGGAAAATAAGGGTCAGGAGTGAATCCAAGCTGATTGTAGACCAAATCTTAGGTGAGTATGAGGCAAGGAAAGACAAAATTGTAGAATATTTACGGATAGTCTAAGAATTGGTGAGCATGTTTGACGTATTCATCATTAAACACATACTATGAGAGCAGAATGATCGAGCTGACAAATTGGCCCGACTCTCCTTAGCCCTCGGAGACGACGAGGACGTGATGACCGAGTATCTACCAACAAGTATTGTTATCACCGAAGCGATACATATCGGGGTCAATGAAGAAGAACCAACGTGGATGGACCTGATTTGGGCATTCCTAGAAAGTGATAGGCTACCCGATGATCGTACAGAAGTCAGGAGACTCAAATTAAGGGCTTCATGATAAGTGTTATTAGGCAGAATATTATCCAAGAGAAGCCTCACATTGCCCTACCTACAGGGCTTAACTCCTACCGATTTAGAATTAGCTACGAGGGAGGTCCACGAAGGAGTGTGTGGAAACCACTCAGGGGGCAGATCAATGGTTCATCAGCTCATCAGAGCTAGCTATTACTGGCTAACCATCAAACTGATTCTGCATGTTTCACTTGGGAATGTGACCGATGCTAGAGATTCGCCTAAAAGCCTCGACAGCCTGTAGAAGAACTTACCCAAATTTGCAGCCCTTAGCCGTTCTCACAATGGGGAATAGACATAGTCAGTCCACTCCCCAAGGGAAGAAAGAAAAGTTAGGTTCATCATTGTGGCAATCAACTACTTCACCAAATGGGTCGAGGTAGAGCCTATTGCCAAGATTACTGAGAGTAATGTCTAGAACTTCGTATGGAAGGCTATAATTTATCGATTTGGTGTCCCAGAGGTCTTGATCTCAAACAACGGTAAGCAATTCGACAACCCTTGGTTCAAGGAGTTTTGCTCAAATCTTGGGATTAGAAACCACTTCTCTTCCCTAGGATATCCCTACGAATAAATAGAAATCACCAGCCAAACCCTCCTCAATATAATAAAAACACGATTGGAAGCCCATAAAGGAAATTAGCCTGATGAACTACCATAAACTTTATAAGCATATAGGATGACGGTCAAAACCCTGACAGGTGAAACCCTTTTTCTTCTAGCATTTAGGTCAAAAGTGGTAACCCCAATGGAGTTGATCCTACCAACATACCAAGTCTCCAGAGCAGATACCAATAGGAACGAAGAGAATCTCCATCTAAATTTGGACCTACTGGAAGAAAGAAGGTAAGAGGCTGCCTCTCGAATGACAATTTACAAGAACACTATAGCTCGATACTACGACAAAAAAGTCAATTAGAGGAGATTCAGAGTTGGAGACCTAGTCCTAAGGGAGATCACGCTTGCTACCAAGAACCTGACAGATGGAAAACTTGGACCAAATTGGGAATGACCATTCTAAGTTGTTAAGTTCAACAGGTTAGGATCATATCACCTTTGAGAATCTGGAAGGCAAGCCACTACATCGACCCTTGAATGCAGAACACCTAAGGACGTATTATCCTTAGGGAAATTGTAATTCAACATCAATAAATAAAGGGAGTCATTCTGTACACATTGAACAAACAAAACTACTTAGAGCAACAATAAGGTATGCAATTCGACTGGCTCTATATGGCCGAGAGTCACTAGATGTCTTAGAACTATTCTACTGGCTCTATGTGGCCAAGAGTCACTTGATGACTCAGAACTATTTGACTAGCCCCATGTGGCCGAGAGTCACTTAACGACTCATGATTATTCGACTGGCCCCATGTGGTCGAGAGTCACTTGATGACTCAGAACTATTTGATTGACCCCATGTGACTGAAAATCACTTGATTACTCAAAACTATTCGATTAGCTCCATGAGGCTGAGAAGCACTGAACGCCACAAATTTTCATTAAGCACTTATGCACTATTACATTTAATGAAACTAGAAGATGTGCTACCAGACTAGCCAAACGGAATGTTGAACAGGCATTTGAAGGAAGAAAATTCTAAGGGAAAAATATGGAGAAGCCAAAGAAATGTTTTCATTTAGGAGATTTTTACATAAGGGGCCCATGTACTCAAAAAGGGGGGGGGGCCTTGAAGAAGCAATATAATCCTCGACTTCATCTTCCTTGACAACCTCAGCAACAGCAGGAGACCTAGAGTCATCATCAAAAATAAACTCGGAGAAGTCAACTTTCGGGTACACTCGAGAGGCTTAGCCCCAGAAGGCTTCAAAACCATCACGATAGTAATCTGAGACTTCAATCGTGTAATTGATTGAAGCCTGGATGTCTGCCCAGGCGGCCTCCCTCTCCTGCCGTAAATGTGCAGTCAGTGTAGCATTAACCTCAGCCTTTTCCAGAGCAACGATCTCCTCAGCTTGAGTGGCCCTGCCCTCAGCCTCAGCCGCTTGTCCACCAGGATCGTCCTCTCTTCCAAGGCGTCCTGAATTTGGCTGCTAAGTCATCCCTCTCAGAATGAAAC
>JAOXJP010228261.1:0-11154 GCA_025762735.1 Platanus orientalis | reverse complement strand
TATTTTCAAGATTCATGTTTAAGGTTTGAGTAGTTTATTAAGGCCGGCTCTCAACCTGACGCCACCCTCCTCCTTTCAAGAATATTTATTATGCACGAGCTATACCCATCTTAAATCTATTTGTTTGCTATGATTTTCGATTTGTTGATTCTAGACCAAAAATAATAAGTCCATTTAAATCCTTTCTAGTAAACAATATTGTTTAATTTTTGTTTACAAAATAATTAAAATGGTTTCTTTTAAAAAATGATAAACCATATATTTATATAATTGATTTTTTTTTTTAGTATGCATGCATAAATTAGATAAGTGTTAGGAAAACTATTGTATAACGATGTTATATAAAGTTTTTTTACAAAATGACTAATTTATGATGAAGAATTAGGTGAAGTAATGATACAATTTGACATGCTTGGTAATCATTTATCCATAAAAAATGACTAGTAGCCATTTGCTTATTTATATAATTTATTTGTACGTAAATTAAATGCTGTATATAGTTATTTGAGTCTTGAGTGTGTAATCATGTTCAACATAGATTGAAATTTTCATACCAGTTCACATCAAAATTTCCATCCCAAAGTTTCCATAAATCCTCAAGGCGAAATATCCATCAAAATCAAAATTTTGAACTTTGCTTCGATCTTTAACTGGTAAGATAATAGATTAAAATTAAAGCTTCTATTCATCGATCCTGTGCAGTAGTACTGATAATGGTCCCACAAAGTTAAGCAAATAAGAAACAAAGAAAGGTAATACAGACCTGAAGAGGCGTGCCTGTGAGACACCACCGGCAATGTGAGGATAGGGCAAAGGCTGCCTGGGCACCTTGGGTCTTTGAAGATTTAATAGTATGTGCTTCATCAAGCACCACTCTAAACCACTCTACTCTGTGGAAAATGCTTTCTTCTGGGTCCTGCATCACAACAAACTAACTTCTGTTAAAACCCAGATCAAAAACTATAAAAAATGTCAAAGGAGAAGAACTAAAACAAATAGATAGAACTTTAGATTGTATTTCTTACTTGTTTGTAAGCTGCAGTTAAGACTCCATATGTTGTTAAGACCACACCATGCTCTGAAATCACTTTCAAGTCATTGGTTTTATCCCCACCATAGTGCACAAAAACTGAAATGCTCTCTGGTTTCGAGTGGGCTTCAAGCTCATCCTAGGGTTTGCAATCAAAGTGATGAGCAAATTTTTCCATATAAAAGAAAAGCATATAACATTATAATATAATATATTTTATGATTTCTTTCTTTAATGGAAATGACGAAAAGCTCACCTTCCACTGACCTAGCAAAGCCATAGGACAGACAATAAGAGTGCCACCTTTTACTGTCAGTGGTGCCTTAGGTTGAGAGATTTTCTTCTTTTTATTAGGCTTTTCAGAATCCCCTGCAGCATCTGTGATGAGCTCTTGGTTATCAGGGCTTTCCCTGCCTGGTCTTGCAAGTATTAGAGCAATTGTCATCACAGTCTTCCCAAGCCCCATAGCATCTGCTAAAATCTATACAAATATACACTCCTTGGTCAAAGAAGGAACTACACGGATAACTTGTAAAATATAAAGAATTACTTGAACATTTCTTTTTAAGCAAGGACTAATGAATCATACTGAAAATGTAAGGGTGGGGATTTGAAAAGAAACGCACTCCTCCTCTAGCCATCTGTGTTGCACTAGGAAATTGAGTAGTCGCTTCACCAGAGAAGATGTTCACATAGATCGAAGGAGCTCGCCTGCTCAATAGCAAGCTTGATCAAAATACAGCTTTTTGAGTGCTATTTTTTTAATTTGGTAAATTGTGCTGTTCTAGACTGTAAATAAAAGAAATTTTCCACATTTCTTTTTTCCATTAGTTGCATACTTATCACATATACGGTAGGAAGCCCAGCATGGATGAAGCGTCTTTGCTGCTTGCTCAACATCAAATCCCTTCTCCAATTCTGACATCCAGTAGAGAGCTTGTTTCTGGTATGACCTTAGATCACACATGAGCGTGTCTGGGGGGTCCATTTCCTGTACAATTTTGGGGGAAAAAGCTCATGGCCAAAATCCATTGGGAGAAAATGTTACCTAATAGAATTTTCCAATAGATTCTGAACATTAAAAAAAAAAAACTCATGTTGTACTACCTCCAGGTTGTATACTTCTGCAGCACCAACAAGTTTGTTCAGAGCAGACTCTGAGACGACTTGTTCATCATTGCTCTGTTCAGGATACTGCTGGTAGCCCTTGCTTCGTTTCGTAAGAGGCACAATTTCCAAATTATCCTGGTTCTGTTGACAGGAATGGCATCAATAGACTTTCAGATTCAGAATGTAAACCATGCATTCATACATGTACATGGGTGCACAGATGCCCAGACACAATGCTTTAACAGGTACAAATTGAAACACGCAGAAGTCCAGGCGAAAAACAATGTGGATTCTTACTAATCAAATGAACTGTGTGACAAGCAGTTTACAGAATAGGTGCAACAAATGAGAAGTGACAATCATGGCTCACAAAATTGCAACAGCAGAAACTCATGTCATGAAATTAGGATTTACAGAAAGAGATGGAAAAGGCAAAAGACATGAGCATCACAATATCACATACATCTAGATTTAATGAGCGCTTTCTAGTATTAAGCTCCTCCGGGGTGAATTCTGCCTGGTAGAAGAAGCCACAGAATCAATAGAATTGTCAGTTTTCAGGACTAACTGCCAAAAATATATAAAGTCCACTTCCTTGAAGGTTAACATTAGTCTCACATGCAGATGCAGACACACAAGCACGCACACACACACACAGAGAAGGTAGAGGGGAGGGGGGGCAGACCTTCTGAAATGGCTTAAGTTTTAGCAGTTTGAACAAAGTGGTAAGAGGCTGAACAGTAGATTCCATTTGTGAGGGAGCAACTAGCTTCCATGAAGACTTATCCCCCTCCGTGAAAATTGAATGGTGAATATAAAAGCTGCAAAAACAGAAGAAATGAAGATCAAATCTGATCTTTCTCCAAAGTTAGTAGTTTTGATCAATCAAAATCACTTTAAAAAAACAAAATTAGATGCAAGCTATCTATGTGGGAAAGGAGAAAAAGACTACAAGAATGAAAAGCATTTATCTGATAGTGGAAATCTTACCTCAAGTATAATGGGATTTCTTGCATCAAACTAAAGTGCGATTGTGTGCCTACAAATCGACCACAAACTTTTACCTTGGAAGAATTAACAAGGGGAATGAGGCATTTTGCCCACTCCATCGGCAGCCTCCCAATCTGAAACAAATCAAGCATAAATCTCATTAGCACTGAAACCCACAAAACAATCAATGAAATATAACCCTCAATCAGCGCCAAAATCTTCAAAACCCATCTAGTATTATACATAAAATCAGAAAATCAAATCTGGGTATTTCCTAGAGAAACAGACAGGAAGTGAACGACCATACCTATAAGAAAAACAATAAAATTAATAAAATAAAATCGAGAAAAATGGAATCATTAATTAACCTCTCCTGATCGTTTGGTTGAGAAGCGAACAATCTCTGACATTGCAGCTGCAGTCTTCCTACTCACCCACGTTCTCTGGATTTTCTGTATGGTGTCACTAGAAGGGAAAGCAAAATGAACGATCTCATTGGACTCCAGTTTCCTACCTTTGCATGTTGAAAGGCCGTCGACAATAATCCTTCCCACCAACAACCAATCTGGTTCTTCTGGAAACTCCCCATCCTCTACCATTGGACTCGAACGAGGCTTTTCTTGCTTGACACGGGAGGATCCCCATGGACTAGGATGAGCATGAAGACGGGTATTCGCTTTAAAATCCCTTCTTCCTTCCGATGCCAAACATTGGTCTTCCATTACCGGGACCTTCTTTTCAAAACCCATATTGGGTTCTTCCTCCTTTACTCTATTTTCAAAACCCACATCAGATTTTTCATTCTTTACTCTAATCTTTGGCTCCAAGCCTTTTATAGCCTCAGCTTCGGTTGTATCCTCAGCCATTGCTTGCGTTATCTGGGTAGAAATCCGAGCTCCTGTGCTAGTAATCGTCCGCTTTACAGTCATAGACGAGTTTATATCCCCGTGGGAATCGATGATGGAGTTTATATCAGCATCTCGGCCTTTTCCGGCAAGAGAAAGTGGTCGAAAGGTCTCCGATTCAGGCACGTCGACCCCATGAACCGATCGAATCTCGCCGATCTCTTCTTCTCCGACAACGAATGCCGCCATTCTGTGAACCCGTTTTAGCAGAGCAAAGAAGTAGGCAAGCAGAGGAGATTGAGATAAAGCAGGGAAGAAGAGAAAAAGACGAATTCTGGCGCGAAAGAGGAGAAAAACTTTGTTTTTATAAATTTTCCCGGTTGTTCTTTTTTACTTATTTTCTAGCGCGAAAAGGCCAGTAACTTGAAAGGTAACTTTTGTTAGGAGGATAAGGTGCATCCCAGTAATTTCATAACTATGGTACGCCCATAAATCTAAGCCTTTTGATTTGCTGAAAATGACGTCATCATGCGATGTTCCTGCATAAACTTGGCCCCACTTGCTTGCCCGTTGATATGGTTGGCTTGATCAGAGGGGCCACCTGAACCTTAGTGATGGGGTCAAATGGTGAAAAGCGATGCCATATCGATCAAACAAACTATCTTAGCCGTCGAATCGAGACCTAATGAATGGACGGTTGATTCCTAAAATTCCATCACTAGCTATAAAAAAATGTTTATAGGTAGATCAACTTATAGATTCTTTCATGGACAGACAAAATATTCTATCCGTCTTTGGACACAGGGTACGACACATGGAATAAAATGGGTGAGAATTTGAAATTTGCCCATATTGCAACAACTAACCATAATTAAAGGAATGTTTAGAATTTAGAATTTCAGAGATATTTTGCCGTAGTAAGTCATGGTAAAATTGAAAAAAAAAAATTCTTTGGAAGGTTTTGAGAAAAAAGAAAATGTATTGAGATTAGAAAAATATTGAGAAAACGTGGACTTTTCAATCAAGATTCAAAAAGCTACAAAAGCATTTAAACAATGCAAGTCGATTTCACATATATAAATAAAAAATGTCTGCAAAACATTCATAAAGATTAGAAGTTTTTGTTAAGATATGCATCAAACTATATCCAGTATTTCGAAAATTTTGGTCATATATCACAGTTTTTTTTTTTTTACCAAAGTAAAGGACTAATTGTATTCCCCTTCTTGTTAATCTTATAATCCCAAAATTAGACTTACCCAAAAAGTAGTAATTCCCGGGAAAGTTCAGATTCCAATTTGAACCCTGATTAAAATAGTGATAAATAATAAATAATTAAAAATTGGTGCCCAGTAGGCAATGATGTATACCAACCATAAATTTTCCCAAGGAGAAAAAGAATTTTTTTATTCATTTTCTTTTTCAAGGTAGAAGGAATTTTTGTAGCTTTCTACTAGAACTTCTCAATACTCCCCAGATATTTTCTTAGGGATAAAAAAATAAAAAAAAAAAGACCTCTCAGTTCCTTTCATGTGAGTCAAAAAAAAATTATAATTGAGCAAAACTAATCCAAGTTAGCCATATTATTCAGGAGGGAATCAACATCAGGGGTTACAATGGCACGCTTATTGAGCTCCCCAACAACGCAACAATGTTTCTCTTCTGTATTGATCGCTACAACATCCTGAGCAAACACACAATCTGAACCTGGAGAAACCTGCACATACAAAAAAAAATAATTGGTAATCTCAACAAAATTGGTCATCCATATACTTTGATTATAGAATCTCAAATGCTCAATAACTTTGTAGTCTCTTTGGAGAGTTAATAATAAAAAGTTCCGTGCAAGTTAGTACTTGAAATTTCTTGCAAAAAAGTCTTTTGAAAGTTTTATAATGTTCTGATGTTTATGATATTATTGATGAAGTATTTGCAGTCAACCTTCTCTTATGTAATAATCTCTAATGCTAAATAATTTTTTTTAAACCAACTTGATTCCATTTGCATAACTGATAGCCTCTAACATTTATTAACCAATAATTATTTTCAGATGCCCTAGTATATTATTTACTTATTGGAATAGATATTTCCATATGTACTATAACATTTCTTACAAGAAAAAAATATTGAAATACCAGATATTGTATATATCTTTGATACCAAAACAGAATTTCAATAACCTCTAAGATCCGAAACCCAATTCTCCCTCCGAAAAGGGGTTTCTTCTAGTAAAAAGTAGTCATTTTTTCTAGTAATGAAAATTTTAAAGAGAACCTAATGATTAAGAGGTACTTTAACTAATAAATTCACTCTCGCATAATTAATAGTTAATAGAGGCTCGACTCTCTCATAATTAATAGCTGCCCCCAAATAGTTGGGATAAGGTTGTTTGTTGTTGTTGTAGAGGCTCAACTGTATATTTATGATTATTAATATAATTGTTCCCATTTTATTTTCTTTTAGTGTTTCTGATTTTTAAGTGAAATTCAAGAGAAAAAGAAAAGCTTTAAATATTTTGAAACTTTCCACTGACCAAGAAACCCGAGATGAGAATTGTAATTGTATATGGAACCAGCCAAAAATGGAGGAAAAAAAACGCATAATGGTATAGGTCCAAAGAAATGACTATGGTGTATGTACTAACATCATAAAGAGTATCCCCAAGCTGCAGCTTTATGGCACCACTTTTATATACTAGCATTTTACCCATGCAGCCAGCAGGCAACTCTTCCAAACTGCAGGCCTTCTCTGAAGGGCCCACACCCTTGGATGGTCGCGAGCTTCCATTTATCTGGTCGCCCTCAGCAGTAGTTGATCTCTTTACCAAAGGCAACGATGTGGGTAGCTGAAGGAAGATCATTCTAGCTTCTTCATTCTCCTCCTGTGAATCACCAAACAGAATGTGTAGTAAGTGGATTCTGCATCTAGCATGGTACATACTATTTGATCTTACACTTAACAAATAACCAACCATCAAGCCAAGCTCTATAGCAGACTTCATAGAATTTTCATCATAAGCCATGTCTGCTGAAGCCACCCCAAATTCATCTTCATCAAGGAGCACTGAAAGAAAAGGAGCAAGTTACACAATTTTACAGTTGGAAATATAACCTGCCCTTGCGCATCATGACCACACTGCACCCCTCAAGCCTAGGAAATAAGAAGAGAGATCAACCCCATGGTTATAAGTAGATGTAGACGGGGCAAGCAGTGGTGCCTATCCCTTTTCTAATGGGTGCAGTGACACATCATGGCACACCCATCATAGATTCTCTTTAAAGTAATCATTCCTTTCGAGATACACCTATAAAATACCTGGGTTTCCCGAGTAGGGCCTCCTCACAGGAAGGGTAACAGGGTAGTAAGAGTAGTAATTCTGCAGTGCCATCAGGAAAAGAAATAGAAATTGAGTGCAGGAAACTAGGTTGGGTATGTAGATTTACTAAGAGGCTCGTGGGAATGGAGGTAGTCTGGGCTCTACTTACCCAGGGTTCTTTGTATTCTTTCTCCACTATGTGGCCTGATGCATTGACACCATCTGCAGAAAAAAGTTGCAAGGGTTACATGTAACAAGCAGTTGAGTTAGATGGTCAAATTCAAATATGGAGAAGGGAGGACCATCAGAAACTGAACCTTGAGATCTGCTACTATTACTACCCTTGGGAGGGGCATATGACCTTATGAAATTTGATGCATGCCCAAAACCAAAAGCCACTTGCGCCGGTGTCGCTGCAAGTTGGAAAAAAGAAATGAGTAAGAACACACAAAATGATTAATAAGATCATATTTATACACTAATTTATGAAACTTCTCTTCTTTAATTTTATAACCACATGGTCCTCTACTTGGGGCCAACTGCCACACCTGGAAAAGAGAAAAAAGATTTGGACCTGAGTGTCATCATCCTCACTGGACCATACCCCAATACAGTCACATGGCCCACCATCCCAATCCGGACCATGTGATTGTCCAGCCACATCATTAGGTCACAAAACTTGTTATCAGGATCTTTTTTCAGTAAAAGAAAGTGCAGAAGACTAGTAAATTTTATTGCCTAGTCTTAATTTATTTGAGAAAATATTGACAACATTATAGAGACAAAAATAGGTACATTTGTTTTACAAGAAAAATCTCATAAAATAGTTTGTAGATTAGGCAGTTGCAAGCATCCAGACGATCTAGTTTTAGCCTATGAGAATCCAAGAAGTTGTTCACCATCAACGAATTTGATGAGCCATGTGTATGGTATGGGAGAATGATTCATTAAAAATGTCAGAATTAATTTCATATACTCTCCTTTTGTGTGGAGGGAGCTCAAAGAGAAAGGATAATCATACTCAGAGACATGCTTCTACATGAGCACGATACGCATGCAGCACAGGGATGTAAGTGCAAACAAAACAGGAATACAACAGCTGAATGAGCACCATGTACAATAAGAGGAAATGCCAGATAGCTCATCCCCTGGGAATGTTTCAACTCAGTTAACCCATATCTTAGAAATAAATGGGGGGGAAATATCCATAACAAAAGGACTTACAAAACATGTAAGAAAGATGCAAAGAAGAAAACAAGAAACAAAGCATAATCATGAGGTAAGTTGAGCCACAATATGATGCATTTCTACTTCTTCCTTACTAAAGAAAGAAATAGCTGACCAGGATACAAAATGAAGAGAGGTTCAAAGAGAAGGCTTAGTCTTGATTTTCTTTAACAATGTTAGAGATTCTCTAGGAACCTATCTCTTCTTCAAATCCCAACATTTTTCCTTGCTAGAATCACCTTCCACCACGAGTTTGTCGAAGTTGAGACTTTTGGCAATTTTTAAACCATGAAGTGAAGACAAGGATTCAATTTAACAGGAATCACAAATTCCATATGGCAAAGGAAAGACTATGACTTAGTTCCCCGAAACAACACTACAATACCCAAAAGGCTTAAGTTATTAATAAGCAACTATCAATATTGAACTTGATATAGCCAGTGCCTCTACAGGAGAAATGGACGCGGTATCACCTCTCCAGGAGACGGGCGGAGCCACATAGGGGCAAGGGGGGGCAACCCCCCCTCAATGTCTGAGTACCCTTGTAATACTAATGGGCCAGACCAATTTTAGACCTGCTTGGAATCAATTGCCCCTCCTAATTGGAATCAGTTGCACCCCCTTAATGTGTGAGTACCCTAAGATTGGAATCAGTTGCCCCACCTTACCAGAAAGTGAGTTCACGTCAACTCCAATCTGGCTGAACTGGTACCACTCCATTCAAGATGTGACTCGTCAACTCCAATCTAAGTGAACTAGTACCACTCCATTCTCTGCTTAGGATGTGACACAATGTTTGACAAAGAGTGCAAATATCCTGTGTCAAGTGACTTCATTTGGAATAAAATGGGTGGGAATTTAAAATTTCATCCAACTACTGCCCGTTTTATTCCATGTGATGTCACCTGGTGTCTTGGACAGAACATCTATTTTGATTAATAAATACACAAGTACTTATAATTATATATTTATCATAATACCCTCCTTTGACCCATGTGTATTAGCTCAAACATCCTTTGTCAGGCCACATGTCACACAATAATTGCTAATGGAATCAACCTATCCTTTGAGACTGGAGATGATTTAAAATCCTGGTGAATCCTTGTCCTGAGATCAGATTTGGAGCACCCATTCTCCTTGTCCTGAGATCGGATTTGGAGCACCCCTTAATGGGTGCCAGTAGTGTGCCTGCAATCAGCAGGTGACACATCACATTGAAAATGTGATTTACATTTTTTGGGGGGTGTTTTTCACTTTTTGATGTGATGTGTCACCCTCTGATTGTGAGCATACCGTTGGCACCCGTTAAGGGAGTGCACATAATCTTTTGACTTACCCCCCTTATGTGAAAATCTTGGCTCCACCCCTGAATGTGATAGATGAAAAAGTTAAAAACCAAATAAAAATGGAAAGGCTATATGGAAAATACAATATCAAGGTATAATTATTTTTTATTAAAATCTCTTAGAAAAATGAGTTCAAAGTTTATTTAAGGACAAGGGAAGATAAAGCGGTCAATAGCAAAAAACAAGGTATACAGATTCCCATCATGTGCTACCTGTACCTATAAGTTGAAGCTGAGGCTAGCTCAAGTAGTTAGGTTGTAAGTACTTTATTAAAATATATCTATATATATTCAAGTTCGCCAAAAGTATTAAGGCGTTGGAATCTTATAAAACCGATAAAAGGACTACGGTGTTCTACTATACCGAACATAATAATTTTAAAAAATGGAATTTTATAATTACCCATTTGTTTTTTTACAAATGAAATAAAATAATTAGTAAATATTATTTATTTTTTGGGTAATATATTTAATATTATTTAATACATATATTTTTTATAGAGTAGAGCTTTTAACAAGCTGTGCTTAGTGTAACTCAATCCAGGTTCACTTCATAAACGAGCTCAAATAAACGCTTAGGCTCGGCTCTATGAGTTTCAAACAAGGTTCAGGCTCGACTCATGGCAAGTCAAGCTCCAAGTTGAGACGGCTTATCTCAGTTCATTGACAACCATATAATTGTAGTAGAATTCAACCACAAACCGCTCGACCTAGGTGAATTCAACTAATATATATATATATATATATATATATATATATATATATGCAAGGGCTCCCACACCATGGACAGGTGTGGGTAAAAAAGTTATCCAAAAGAATAATGTAAATATAATATGTTGTAAATTCTAAGAACTAAAAATACATGTAATGTATAGACTAGGGCATGAGTTGAGTTATGTTAGAATCTAGGAGATTCTTGGGTTCAAGCACCATGAAGATCATCATTAGATGTCAAAAAAGCTTTAAAAAGTCAATCTGGGAGTCGGCAAATCATTCCGAAGGATTCACATTTTACTCTAACCTCTCATAAGGAAAATCAGGTAGTGTGAAGTAGTCTAGGTAAATCAAAGGTCCAAGGAAGGGTTCTAAAGGTCTTAGAACCTTCTCGAACCATGGAGGGGCGATCCGAAGGCCTCTGTAGCATTTCTAAATTTTTAGAAGGCATTACAAGGCGAATCAATCCAAGCCTCCCAGTTCGATCCAAAATCCAAACCAGCAACTCTCGGGTTGTAGGTTCTGAGTGTTTTTTGCATTTTGATCAATCAAAAGTAACGAAAACACTGTATAACGG
>JAOXJP010228260.1:0-11154 GCA_025762735.1 Platanus orientalis | reverse complement strand
CTTTTCGGACTGGTCCATGCACACGCCTTTTGTACACACAAAACCCGGAGCGCTTTTAGGGGAACCTCTGGAGTAGCCACATGTACAGTTCCTCAGTCCATGGCAACGCATCACCCAAGTAGGTATTAGACTTTCCTTTAGTAATGGCAGCTGTTATAGTTTCATTTCTTCTATATTAAAGAATAAATAAATAACCCAGAAAAGATGGCTCTTTGACCATGTGGCTAGGCCTTGCCACATAAGGAGAGTCTGATGTGGCAAACACGTGGATCTAAGCCCCCAATTGTAATCCACCCTGTGAAATTTCTTTGTATCAGATACTGTAGCAAGCCTGCCTGCTTCCTTATATATATATATATCATGCATGCTATTAAGGGCAGATTAGCATCATGGCCATTTTTTTTTTCAATTTGCCCTTGTTGGTTAAATTCTCTAATAGAACCTTACCACTTATTGTCTTTTTAAAGACTCTCGAAAAAGATATCTAAACAAGAGGAAGCAAGATAGGAACAAATGTGGAAACAAGATAAGAGTAATTGATCAAGAACAACGATAAGAGTTTGTAGGAAGAAGAAGAAAAAGAAGAAGAAGAGGATAAATCATTTATAGAGAACTGAATACTATCCCATATATAGGGGTATATTCATAACAAAAGAAAACATCAATACAATAGTAGGCATTTACAAGTATAACCCTGTACCACTAAAGACATATATACCCTTACATTTTATACCTCTACTACTCTCATATACATCAACACTCCCCCCCCCCCCCAAGCTGGTATGTAGATATTGTGCATGCCTAGCTTGCCAACAATCCTATTAAAACTAGGACTAAATAAGCCCTTGGTAACACATCAACCAACTGGTCTTCAGTCTTCACAAAAGGAATACATATATGTTTGGCTTGTAACTTCTCCTTGATGAAGTGTCTATCAATCTCGATGTGCTTGGTCATATCATGTTGGACAGGATCATGGGCAATGCTAATTGTAGCTTTATTATCACAATACAACCGCATAGGAATTTGGGAATGGAAGCCTAACTCTATAAGAAGGCTACGAATGCATAGCATCTCAAAGATCCCATGTGCCATGGCTCAATACTCTACTTTTGCACTTGATCTTGCTACAGCTGGTTGCTTCTTGCTACGCCAAGTGACAAGATTACCTCCCATAAATGTGCAGTAGTCAGAAGTGGATCTCATCTTTAGAGGGAGAGTAGATCTGAAAGGGAAGATAAAGTGGATCTCATCTTTAGGGGGGGGGAGTAGAATAGGTTCAGACTCTAGTTTAGGATTCCTCCCAAACTTGTACAGCATGAGGTGATACTGCCCAAATAGGAACAGATACATAGAGTTGACTCCGCCTGCTTCTGCACCTCATGAGGTTGACAAACACATCAAGGTGGAGGTGCCAAATTTCGATGGTGAACAAAGTGTAGATGTATTCCTTGACTGGAAGCATCGTGCGAAGGCCTTCTTTAAATGGCATGAGGTACCAAAAAGACGAAAACTTCAATTTGCAAAAGCAAAATTTCCAAGTTCAACAGGGATATGGAGGAGAACGTATAAAAAGAGCCAGTCCAAATCAGGCAATGGTAACATTACAACTTGAGGCGAAATGAAAGTAGTTAAGAAGAAAAGGTTTGCTCCATTGAATTACAAGCACATGACACACATTCAGCTAACTCAACTCAAGCAAGGCAGTTCGAATGTTGGAGAGTACACTAACCAGTAAGTCAGTAACTAGCCAGTTCCAGCATTTCGCTACCCGAGTAGGCTTTAGATGGACAGATGAGATCCTAGTGTCCATACACAGGCAGGGTCTACATCTACAGATCTCACAGGGTCTATGTTTCCAATATTATCCTTCAATTGCTGAGGCTATCCAAGTGGCTTATCAAATTGAACACAACCTCAGAATACATAAGAAAAGCTATGTAAAGACAGTTTCCATAGGGGCAGTGGTCAGTGGGTCTTCGCGTAGGTAGCCTAACAGATTTCAACATCAGGCCAGGACTTCTTCGCTACCCAGGACATCATGCCAGATCTCACCATCACAATCCAGAGGCTCAAAGAGTTCAGTAACCAAGCCTAAGATGGATTTGATGCGTACAATCAAGCAAGACTTATGCATGTACCCCCACATAAGAGGGCATGGTTTAAATATACATGTTATGTGGGGTTGATTAGAATTATTTAAGGATGGGTTACTTTCGTAATAAGGCCAATAATGTCATGGTTAGTTTACTTGTTTTTGGGTTTTTAGTTATAATCCCGTTTTTCACTTTGGACCCAGTTTTGCGATGGCCAAAACTTCGACTTTTTTGCTTGATTTTGGTGTAATTAGATAGGTTATTCAGTTACCTTTCTAATGAGACCAGGATTGCGCAAATCCGAGGTGATTTGGGAAAGTTATGACCAAATTACTAAGGGGTGGTCACTAAAAACGGGAATAGTATTTTTTAGGTAAGTCTTAAGTTTGTGTGTTTTTTGTTTTTAGAAAACTTGGCTAACAAGTTTAGGATTTTAAGAAGTTTTGAGGAGAATAATTTAGGAGATTATTTGAGATCTTGTGGGGTCCAATAACTTAGCTAACAAGTCAAATATTGTGCCAACCAAGATTCATTTTTTCTTTAGAAGTTTTTTTTATTTGACAAGTTTATTTTGTTAGAAGATCTAGAATTTTATTTTATTTTATGTAATGCTTATTTAAAGGCCACATTAGATCAATGAAAAACAGTTGAAGATGATTATTTGAAAGAAGACACGTGTGTGTTGAAATGGGTGTGGTATCCCAAGTTTTCTCTCAACTCCTCATATGAGGTGAGTATTCTACCCTCTATCTCTTATTTCTTTCTTTTTTATTTACTTTTCTTATGGACTGTTGTTCTACATTAGATTTGGTATTAGAGCTTAAGGTTTTCCAATTAATTTCTATTAGTTGGGATCCTTTGATTCAATAACATAATCAATTTTTTTTAGGGTTCTTTCAAGAGACCTAAAATTTATTTAGAGCCAATTTTAGGTGTCTAAATAATTTTAGGGCATACCCTATATTAATTGTATCACTATCTCTTACATCTTTGAGCTTTTGTTTATCCCTAATTATTTTAGGGTTACCCTAAAATTGTTGAATAACACTAAAACCTTTTCCCATCAATTTTAGGGATTTTTCAATACCTTTAAATTTTGGGGTTTTCTCCAAAGGGCTTCTGTGTGAGTAAGGTTGTTATTTAATTCTTTTCTTAAGACCCTCATTCATTTTGAGATCCTTTCTTGAATAAAAGCCTAATTTCATCCACACTCATTTATTTATTTATTTTTAGGCTTCTTTCAAAAGTGCCCCAAATTAATTTATGGCCTAATCTAAGGCTATTAAATAATTTTAGGGCATACCCTAAATTGAGTTTCATACATCCTTGAGTATCTCTTGGTTTCCTTAATCACTTTAGGGCATACTCTAATATTCTTTTGGAGTTAAAAAAAGGGTTTTTTGTAACCCATAATTTTTTGAACTTTCATTCTAAGCTGAGTTTTTACCATAGGGATTAGCAACAATGACTTAATTGTAGATATTAAAAAACAAACAAAAGATTTAGAAGCCACGAAAATGGATTTTACTTCAAAGTTGGATCATCTTAACTCTAAAGTGGATAGACTTTAGGCTCAATTTGAAGCTAAATTTGTTGAGCTTATGGCGGCTATCTAATCAACAGGAAATAAGCCAATGCTGGAAGAAGGTTCCTCCAATTTGACTATTCCTCCACTTCATAATACAACTCAAGAGGTCTCTCATATGAAACGACATAAGATGATACCACCTAAGATAGAACAAAATCACAAGGTTGTGAATCAGCAGGATGGTGTACATCATGATGTTGAGAGACATGTTAGAATTTAAGTTCCTGACTTTAGTGGTGAGCACAACACTGATGCGTTCTTAGATTGGAAATATCGCATGAAGACTTATTTTGGATGGTATGACATGTCAAAAGAACACAAGTTTCAATTTGTAGAGACCAAATTAACTGGAACAACTAGGATATAGTGGAAATCCTATAAAAAGAGCTTTTCTAAATCAGGCAATTAAGAGATTACTATTTGGAATGAGATGAGGGTAACCATGAAAAAGCAGTTTGAATCACGAGATTTCAAGCAAGAGTTCACATGTAGTTGAATCAGCTTAAGCAGGGGTCTTTGTTTGCGGAAAGCCTACACCAATCAGTTCTAATAATTGGCGGTTCAAGTTGGAATCAAGTGGAATGATAAGATTCTAGTGGCCATGTATAGATGGGGATTGTATCCTCAAATATCGTAGGGTCTATGTTATCGCTATTACCAATTTGTGGATGATGCTATTCAAATAAAGGATAACATGAAGCTTCATTCTTCCAGGAGCCTTTCGTGGAGAATGTCCCTAGAAGTATGATGTATAATGATGATGGTTCCTCTAGCAGACATATTACTTAGAGTGTGGTATCGTCTTCTAGGCCTAATTGCCAGTTTTCTCCATCTAAATCTAAATGTTCAGAGGAATCTGTATCAAAGCCAAAGGGAGATCAGTGTTATAATTACAAGGGCTATGGGCATCATAAATCCCAGTGTTCAAGCAAGTTTATGGGCCTTACTGAGAAGCAATCATTAGAGGAGGACGAGCTAGAAGAATTATATGAGTCAACTGATGATATGTTTGCAGAGTGCGAATGAGAATTTGCAGAGGAAGCTAAGGAAAGAACAACCAGAGGATTTTCAAGGTTGGCATCCCATGTTTATGATGCAGAGGATGTGTCCAATGCCACTAAAGCTGAAGCGGAAGCAGAAGCAGAAGCGATCTACTTTTCTATGGCGGTTAGTATCACATGATGGAGCAAGAATCCTTGGACCTCCACTCTAACTCAACGGGGTTGAGTTTTCCAAGAGGGGGAGAATTGATGAGGCAGCTCTTTAATGAATAGAGAAGTACAAACCATTATGGAAGCCCAAGATCAAAAGCATGGAGCAAGAAAGAAAACAATACTATCCACCATTTTAGTCTTTAAATTTTATGTTTTCGGATGTTTTAGTAGTTATAGTGAGTTATTTGATGTAATAAAGCCATTAGAGCTAGGTTAGAAAGTTGGTAGGGAGTTAGAATTAGTTTATAAGTGTTTTTATATTTTTTTAGAATTTTTTTAGATTTTTTTGGGGTTTTTTGGGCTTAGCATACAAGGGAGGGATATTTTGGTTAAATATGGTCAAATTTCGTCTTTTTAAAATTATAAATAGGTCAAAAGATCTCTGGTACGGCTAGTGAAAGAAAATTTATGAATAAAAGTTGATTTTGAAGCTTACGGTTGGTTATTTCTTCCAACTCTCACAGTTTAAGTGAATTTTCTCTCTTTTCTTGATTTCTTCATCACTATCTTCTCTAATCTCCATCATTTTCACATCTTCTTTCTTCTTTTCAAAAGAATCTCCACAGTAATCTTTTCTTATACTATGTTCTACATCACCTCGGCGATGATGAGAATAGAAGCTTAATTGTCACAAATTCTGTTCAAAAAGTACATCCTTTTCCAAAGGATTGCTTAGGAGTAATTGTGACTCTTATTTTCAAGGAAGAATCCTAATTCTGTTTAGATGCAAAGCAATTTCACATAACTCTCATGGTGGCCTAAAATATGGATGGATCCATGTTTTAGAAGAAAAGTTGTTCCACCTGACTTCCATTGTTGTTCCAGATCATAATCATGTTTTGGAGCTAAAGCTTGGCTTGCTCATGCTGTAATCCCGGAATGCCTTACTCCCATTATAACAGATTCATGCTTTGTGAAAAAAAATGTCATGCTTTGGATCCAAAATATAGAAAATCTATAAATTATGAGGCAAAATGACCCATGTTCATACATTGCTTAGAGTATTGCCAAATCTATTTAGTAGTCGTGACTTGGTAGAGATAGTCATCACTTCATTTCTGTGGAATCACAAGTCATATATTTGATAATCTCAACAATTTTTAGCCATACAAAATTCTTAGCTGATAAATCATTGTTCTTAATATGTTTTAGGATCCTATTCTCATAATTAAGGAACCAAAGAACCTTAAGTTAGAAGCATAACTTGAATAAATTATTTCTTTCTGTTGACATATTCGACAATATTCTTTTTATTGATGAATTCAATGGTGGGAAGCTAGTGTGAAGTGGACACTGAAATCTGTACCATATGGCCAAGAGGCATGCAGGGTTCCTGGACTATCCATTCATTGCCCACCCAGCATCTAAACCCCGTGCACTCATCAACTCACAAAACAAACACCGCTCTCAAAGAAGATTTTTCTATCCAATGATCAATCTTAGGTGATCCTTGCAAGCTAAGAAATATGCCCTTGATATATGTGCCATGGTATTACAAGTAGAGTTCCCCATTAATTAATACTGGCTTATGATATCGGATTGCAGTAGTTCAATGTGTTAATGTGCTTTCTAAGATAGCTACTACTGAAGGTCTAGAACACCTAGTTTAATTGATTGATGTTCTAAAATACCATGGTAGAATTTTAACGTGCTATATATGTACTTACTGGAATATTTCTATTATGAGTAATGGTCTGGAGTCCACCCTTCCCTATGTACCGATTGCCAACAGGTCTGCATTCGTGCAACCAAAGAAAATCCCTTGGGTGGCCCCGAGTCTGAATGCAGGTTAGTACTGCCTCATTCATATGGAAGGGTGGTCTCAATGCCATTTTCCTACTATTTATTGGCAGGTTTCAAAACAGCATTATCCATGGTATCTCTTGCATGTGCTATTGTATTAGATCATTGTTTTTCAGTTAAGTGTAACTGATCTCCTCTTTTTCTGATTGACAACATTACAGGATATTCGAACTGGAGTTTGGTCTGTGCCCTACTCCATGGTTTTGATGAGTTGTGCTGTGGTGCTGCTTCTGGGTTTAACGTTGTGATTAAATAATACAAAAGAAAATTCAAAGATACGGAGCTCTCACTCCTGGTATATTCAATGTCAAACTGGCGGCACTTCCAGTTTGATACAGTTTCATGTATTACCCTTTCATAATCAGTTGTATGTATGATAGTTATTGAAATACTTGTGGCTGGAAATTGCTGATCAATTTTATTCATTTCAGCAATGTTGGTGCCAAGAAAAATATTCCCTTTCGATTCTCCTTATCCAGGTTTCATGTGTTTCACGGTTCTCTCGGTTCAATTAGCTTAGGGGAATGATGGAATAGACACAGGGTCCACAGACTGATGTAGATCCTTGTAAGTTGCTCTCGGATTGGAATCGGATATAAATATATCTGTATTTGATTCCGTTTACTTCACCCAATAGAGGATACAAATACAAATTTATTTAAAATAGGATCCTTGTATATGTTCATTTACTTGGTTGAATACTGGATACAAATACAGATATATCTAGCAAGTAGGTTTGTTACAAGGACAAACCCGTTTTCAGACGGATATAGTAAATATTTTAGGAAAGGAAAGAAAATTAAAGTCAAATAAGTCCCTTAGGAAAAGACTGGTATATATAACAAAAGCCACTTATCAAGCCAAAAAAGTGAGCCAACATATATATATCTATATATATATATATATATAGATATATATAATGCAAACTCTCTATTTAATTAGTCATATCAACCCTTCTAGTGAGTCGGCTGGGATTTGGTGCCCCTCCTAAAATGCCCTTTAATGTGCCCCCTCCACGCAGGGGGCACCAAATCCTGAAGGCCAGAGAAGGATTTGTGATGCAAAAATAATCACGAAATAAAGTAAAAATGACAAGAACACCACAAGACACGAGATTTACATGGAAAACCCCAAAGGAAAAACCATAAAAACAATTTCACTAATATAAAGGAGAATATGCATCCCAAGACGTTACATGCTTACAAATTCACTTTAGTTTCTCACAAACCATTCTTCTCATACAAGAGCTCTCAATATCTCTCTCATATAGCCAGTCATCCAGAATAGCATATAAATACCTCAAGGAATTAGGATTTAATCAAACACAGTAAATGATGTTTTTGTCCTTCCATGTGAATCTTTGAATTTATGTCCCAAGTTGTTGGATTGATCTAACTTATTTTCGATCAATCTAAATATTATTTTTGATCGATCAAACCACTTTCAATCGGTCAAGCCTATTAGGGCCCGTGATGACATTCTACTTAATTGATCTAACCTGGACTTCAATCGATCCAAAAGAAAAACTTTTTCAGATTCAATGAATTGAGTTACTTTCAATTGATCGAATATGTCAAATTGACATATGTGGTTCCTTCCTTCCTTGGACCATCACTTCAAGATCCACACTTAACAATCTCCTACTTAAGAGTTTGATCTATTTTTCTTTTGTGAATCATATTGCATATGTGACGAGACATTTCCTCCCATTTATGAATTTCTTTTTTTTGTAGTTCAGTTCCTTTGTTTTCACTTTTGAAGACCAACTGAAGCTTTGCACAGCTTTAATATCTCTTTTATGATTATCTTGGTGAGCATGTCTACATGATTTTCACTTATATAAATCTTCTCTAGTTTCAACACATTTTCCTAAAGTGATACCTCCTATCAATGTGCTTTGTTCTGGTATGAAATGCTGAATTTTCTGTAAGATGAATGACACTATGATTGTTACTGTAGAGTGATGTTTTCTTGATTTTTTCCCAACTCTTCCATCGGATTCTGCAACCAAATCATAATATTTTTGCTGGTTTCCGTAGTTGCAATGTATTATGCTTGTATAGTAGAAAGTGCAACTATCTTTTGTAGTTATGACACCCATCTTATTGTTGTATTTTTCTAGGTAAAAACATATCCCGTTGTGCTTCTTTTTTTAAAGTCACCTGCTAAGTCTGAATCAACATAGTTTTGTAGCTTAATCTTTGACCCTCCAAAGCATAGTGTTGCATTAGTGGTACCTTATAAGTATCTTAAGATCCACTTAGTTGCCTCCCAAAGCTTCTTCCCAGGTTTTCTCAAAAATTGGTTGACAACTCTCATTGCCTAAAAAATGTTTAGTCTTGTACTGACCATGGCATACATCAAGCTGCCAACAGTTGATGCATATGTGACCTTGAACATATATTACTTTTTTCACTGTCTTAAGAAAATATTCTTTAGAGAGTTTGAAGTGACAAACCAATAGGATACTAATTGGCTTAGCTTCTTGCATGTTGAATTTTTTCAAAATAGTCTATCTAGAACAATTTCAATGTATGAGTTTACCTATCTCTAGTAGTTCTCATCTTAAGAATTTGTTTTGTAGCACCAAATATTTCATCTCGAATTCCTTTGACAACTTTGCTTTTAGATTATTGATCTCATGTATGCTTGATTCTGCAACAAGCATATCATCCACATATAGTAGTAGTATGATAGAAGTGTCATCAAAGGTTTTGTAATAACAACATTGGTCTGCATAACATCTTATAAAACTATCATCTGATATAAACTTGTCAAATTTTATGTACCACTATCTTACTGCTTGCTTCAAATTGTAAAAACTCATTTTGAGTTTACATACCATTTCCTCTTGTCCTTTAACTACATACCCTTGTGGCTAATGCATATAGATGTCTTCTTCCAAATCATTATGGAGAAACGTTGTTTTCACATCTAACCGCTCAAGGTGTAAATCTTCTATCGCCACAATGCTCAACACTGTTTTTACAGTGTTCATTTTCACCATATGGGACAATAATTCAGAGTAATCTATACCCTTCTTTTGTTGACATCTCTTCATCACCAGTATGACCTTGTAGCGCTTACTAACATCATGTTCTTTCTTCAAATTGTACACCCACTTGTTATCTAATGCCTTTTTTCTTGAGGTAGTAGAATTAAGTCTCATGTTTGGTTTGACATCAATGATTTCATCTCTTCATCCATGACATGTTCGCACTTAGTTCTAGTTTTCACTTGCAATGCTTCATCATAGCATTCATGGTCACCACCATCTATCAATAACAAGTAATACAATGAAAGAGACTAATGCTATATTGGTTTAAGTGTCCTTGTGAACTTTTTTAGTTCCGTAGTTAGTGTGTGAGGCTTCACTTGTAGATCTTCAAGTAGCATTTGAGTCTCATCTATATTTTGTATATCATTTTCTGAAATCTCCTTTAACTCCACAAGCCCCTTTTTATCACTTTGTACATTTTCCTTATCTTTATATATGACCCTTTCATTAAATACCACATTTCTACTTCTAATGACTTTCTGATTTTCTTCATCCCAAAACTAGGAACCAAACTCATCAAAACCATATCCAATGAAAATATATTTCCTAGATTAAACATCTAGTTTATTTCTTTGTTTAGCAACTATATGAACATAAGATATACAATCAAACACTTTTAAGTGTGAAAGATTTACCTCTTTCCCCATCCATGCTTTCTCTAGCAGTCTAACATCTAATGGTACTGAAGTTTCACAATTCAACAAATATGCAACCGTGTTCACTGAATCCTCCCAAAACTTTTTAGGTAATCCAACATGTAGTCTTTTGCTTCTGGCGCGCTCTACAATCATTCTATTATGTTTATTGTGCAATGCCTTTCAAATTCTTTGTTGTAATCCTTAGCTCCATTGTCAAACCTTAGACATTTAAGCTTTAAATCTGTTTCATTTTTAACTAAGACTCTCCACTTCTAAAAAACTTTAAATACATCATATTTGTGATTTAGAAAATAAACCCATAGTTTTCAAGTCACATCATCAATAAAAGTAACAAAGTAAAAAAAAAAAAATCTACGAAGAGAATGACAAGTAATTTAACTAACAAGATACGGAAAAATATGTAAATTTCTAAATGATATATGACAACATGAAAAAATGATTACACAAATGACTAAACTAAATAAGATACAGGATAAGAAAATGAAACATACAAGTAAGTAAACTAGACAAAAAATGCATAAAAATAAGAAATTTAAATAATCAAAGATAAATGTACTAAAATAAACATGTTGTTATAACTCTTACATAATATATATTGACTAAAACACCTGATGTGTAATTACTAAAATATCATTATTCATTTATAATCTATTAACTTAATATGTTGTTTCTTGAATTATGATTGCATCTATAAGGATATTTCCATCATACAACACTAAGGATATGGGAAGGGTGC
>JAOXJP010228259.1:0-11154 GCA_025762735.1 Platanus orientalis | reverse complement strand
ATCCAATACTATGCCAGTGTTTTGGTCATAACTCTCCCAAATCACCTTGTATTTGCGAGTACTTGGGTTTTTTTTTTCCTTAAGTAAAAGAACATTTATATCCGAGAAACACAAAAGCCTCAAAAACTGTACACAACTTTACAGGAACCTGCTAGAATAAATAAAAAAAGTCAAGTGAGCATAAAGACAAACATAATTTCCCCATTGTACAGCTTTTCCCAATGATTGCATCCCATCCCCTTAACACCTCCCTTCTAATTAAATTCTTACAAGGCTTACATGAGAATCCCCAAAATAAATCTCTGTTTACTCTTCTAAAGATTTTGTATGCCAGTTTTGCATAGTTTTGGAAAGCTTGATCGTTCCTCTCCAGCCACTTACCAGCAAACTGCAGCTGAATATAGTCTCCAAATAGATTTTCTTTACTCTAAATGTCGCAGTACTTCAGCCAACCAACAAGCTCTTACGTGAATATGAGATTAGGTCTTCAAGTTTAAAACTTTAAGACATTTATCCTTCTGGTTTGGTAATACCCCAATCGTTAAGGTAGAATCTCTCTTACACCAGCAAGAACTGCTCGTTTGACAAACATGTTTTGATCTTGTATATATAGTGTATGATGACACAAAGTACAATCAGACTGTTTCTGCTGCTAAATGCATTTCTATCTAAAACGATTCACACTAATATATTTCTGATATGGTTCTGATATTTTGTTTCTTAATCTTATTTGTAACCTCTTTTCACATCTATGTAGGGCGTCTCTTATTATGTTTTGATTTGCAATTTACGTAATATGTTATGTAGGTGTTAATGCTGAGGATATTATTAAGAAAGTTGCTACATTTTTTGATCTTGACCATGCCATGCCAAGAGAAGGAAAAACACCTCTGGAAAAGCTAATATTGTGCTTGAGAAGGCTTCACTGTTGTGAGATATGGTTGACGGAGCATTTTTCAGTCAAGGAGTTTGATTCCCTTGGTTATGGAGAATTTTTGATTTTCTTAGAAAATCATGTCTCTCTGCTACCTAATGAGTTGTACAAAAGTTTGACTGGAGGCCTGAGCAAGGAGTCCTCTTTAAAGGTTTCAATGCTTCAACATCAGTTGGTTGTATTACTGTCACAAGCTGCAAGGAGCTTTTCAGAGAATGATATTATAACAAAACAACACATTTCTGTGCTTCTGAAGAAGCAGTTCCCATTAATCAATTTTGAAATAGCTGGAAATGTAACCTCAGATGATTTGTTTGAAATTATGAGTAAGCAGAAAAGAGATGCCACTTTCAGTTGTGTTGTATTTTCCATGATGGTTTCAGGGAAATGTTGTATAGGTGATTCATTGGTTCCAAATGAGAAACATTTATTGGAAACTGCTGGGGTGATGCCTGACTTGGGCCATAGAGTGGGCGTCCTTGGATCCGTTACAGCCAAGGATGCAGTTGAATGCTTACTTAAAGCACCAATGTTGTCAGATCTACAGTCGTGGTCACATTGGGACTTTGTATTTGCTCCTTCGCTTGGTCCCCTCTTGGAATGGTTATTAAATGAAGGTGATATCAAAGATTTGTTGTGTTTAGTGACAAGAGATGGGAAAATAATCCGGATAGATCATTCGTCGACTGTTGGTGAGTTCTTGGAAGCTTTACTACAAGGGTCCTCCTTCCAAACAGCCGTGAAATTGGTGTCTTTGTTTGCTTTGTATGGTGGGGAAAGACATATTCCTGTTTCTCTGCTAAAATGTCATGCACAACGTGCAATTGAAGTCATGGTAAAAAATTATATAGATTCTATAGAAGTTAAAAATATTGGTGATTTTGACATGCCTGGAAAGGCCCTGAAAGGACAACAGATTCTTGGTGAAGATTCAACTAGCAACAACCCAGTTTTGGTTAATCCTGCTGGTGCTAATGTACATGTTATGGAAAATAATGAACTTTTTGAAAACTTATGCAGCATAAATAAAGCGGTTCCAGTTGTGTCGAGGTTTATTCTTGATTGTCTTAGTTATCTGCCTTCAGAGTTTCGCAGTTTTGCTGCTGATGTATTTCTCACGGGACTGCGATTTGTTACTAAAGATGCTGCTTTAGCCATTTTACGTGAATGTAACCATATGGATCAGCGTCTTATGCTTCATGATGTGGGGTTGTCTCTTGGTATAGTGGAATGGATTGAAGATTATTATGCGTTTTGTTCTACAGCTGCTACTGACTTGGTCATGTCCTATGGTACTTCAAGCAACAAAGCTGTAAGTCTTGCAATTGGCGTACATTTAAAGCATACACCAGATGCATCTGAGAAAGATCCTTCTGATGGTAAAATGATGGTCACTTTTGGGGCAGATGGGCATAATGAACCATTTAGTGAAATCCACGATGAAAAAAATCTCAACAAAGTGCGTAGTGAACAGTTTAGTAATAGTTGTATGAGACTTCCATCAATTTTTTGTGGAGACCAGGATGCGAACCTTATTATTGAATCTATTAGGCGTGAGGAATTTGGTCTGGACCCAAGTCTTACACATACTGAAAGTAGTATATTAAAGAAGCAGCATGCTCGCCTAGGGAGAGCCCTCCATTGTCTTTCACAAGAGTTATATTCACAGGATTCACATTTTCTTCTCGAGCTGGTAAGTTTTCCATTTATGTTACGAATGCTTCGTTAGAGTATGTCTTCATGTCAAGTGAGCTAGCAAACAATAGGGTTGATATAATGAATTGTGCTGTGTCACATTGGGAAATTTTCTGGTGTTATTTATTTATTTATTTTCCATGAAAAATGTAAGGTATATTTCAATTTGACGATTTCTAATATACAGTAGATAATTGAATCTTGTTTACTCATGCTTTGTGAGATGAGTGGGATGTAAAGCTGCAATCTCCTGGTTTGTGATCATGACTAGCTTAATGCAAACCAATGGAAGAAGATGCAATTAGATTGTTTCTGGACAGTTCTTCAAAGTCCTTGCTAGTTATCAGTTACTAATTCTAGATTTCTGGTACTGCCCTAACCATCTTTTTGTTTAACAATATGTTCTATTGTTATATGTTGTACCATTTACTCAAAAAACTTGGTAGGACATTTTAATTGGTTGTTGGCTTAAACTACTCAAGTTACCTGGTTCATCCAATGATTTATATAATTTAAAGAGAGTTAATAATGTGGAATGGAAATAATGTGGAGTTTAATTCAATTTTAAAGATAAAATGATGCAGACATTGGAGGCAAGGTGGGACCCACAAATGGCTTTGGTGGGGTCCACACGAGAAGACATATGGAGGAACATCTTTGGGACACATGATGGAGTCTTTTTAGAGTTATGTTTTTACTGTTTTACTTATGTTTTTACTGTTTTACTTAATGTTTTATGAGTTAATGACCTAGGTGGAATTTTAAATTTTGTTTTTTGGTATTTTTGTAACAAGACATTATTGCCAATGGTATTTTAGTAAGTTTTGAGTCTACAAGTCAAAGTAGGCCCCTCTTAGATTGCTGGTTGAAATCCTCTAGAAGGGCTTGATTTTTGACAGCTTTTTATTATTAGAAAGTCAATGTTTTAATGGTTTTGACTTTCGAGTTTAGGAAAGTCTTAGGTAGCAAGTAAACTAGTAGTTGAGGAGTTTCTAATTTGGTTTCTTACTATTTTTTTGAGTTTGTGAGCCTATATTTTGGGTTACACGTTTTTGTATTGGTACGATGAAATTAATAAAATTTTTGGCTGGTTTCTTGCTCTCCATGAATGAAACTCTTCTTGTTCAAGTTTTTGGTGCCTAAACTTGAAATCTAGGATGGTGATGTTCAAGAGCTTCTGAGGTAGGTGACTACCCACATCCAGGTATCTTTTCTTCTTCTCTATCATCTTCTTTTTCTTCTTCTCCTTCTTTCTTCTTTCTCCTGATTTTTCCTTTTGATTACTTTTTGCTCACTCTGATACCCAGAAACTCACCATCTCCATTAACTCTATTAGAGTATTGTCTTCTCAAGAAAACATGATACCATAACTTAAACCCATCGGCCATCCCTTGATACCCTCAGCATTAATTTTCATCCATCACAAACTCCACTTTTCAGCAAAATCCTAATCTCCCTCATACTGACCAGTTGGCTGTACTAGCCCCTTTAATACTTGGAAGTTTTATCCCATAAAACCCACGTCCCTTTATCAATAACCTGATGTCCATCTTACCCTGATTTTCTTGATTGTTTTCACTTATGAAATTTCAAGAAACCAAACTTTATTAACCTCTTTCGAGTACCCCATCTGCAGCCGAAAAGGATTTTGTCTGCCTCCATAATGAACGCTTAGGTCCACCGGGCATCAGGGGGTGGACACATCAGCGCTGAAAAAGTGATAAGTGCCCCCTAAAAAGTGTAATCACTTTCCGGCGCTGATGTGTCCGCCCCCTGATGCTAGCGGACCTACGCGTTCGTTAGGGAGGCGGACAAAATCCCTCCTCATCTGCAGCAGTAATCAGCCTATGGTTGAACTCTGTTGGAGTCCAGTCAGTCCCCTGGTAAACATGTGTTCTGTTTCTCATCTTAAGACCCACAAGCAGTGTATTTACCCTTAGTGTTCTCCCTGCACAGAACCTATTTAATTCCTATGCATGTACTGTTTGAACTATGTCCTAAACCAGAGTTGCCATGCTCTGATTTTTCTTACCCTGCTGTGTTTTTAGTCCTAAATTCCCCTTCTTATCCCCGCTGTTTTGCCCAGAATTTGAGACTGTATACTCTACCTGAGACCTTAACCACTTTATCATTCATTATCTTCTACACTTATGTGCTGTTTTCCTTGATTAAGTCTTTAGTGCCTAGTGTGCTGCATCATAAAATATCATCATATTAAAAAAGCACTATGATGAGAAGGAACTTTAAGTTCGTTTTTAAAAATGAAAGCGTCATTATTGGGAAATAAAGAAAAAACTACTAATAGGACGTTTAATTGTTAGATACACATATCTTAGAGTATTTTCTATTTGATGTCTTCAAGATACATTTTTTTTGCCATCTATCTGTTAATTTTTTGTAGGTACTTTGTGCAGGTGTGGCAGGTTAAACATATTAAAATCTGTTTTTTTTGTTTTTGTTTTTTGTTTAAGGTATTTGTTTTAATTGATTTAGTTCACTTCACTTGTTAACCCAATTCTTGTGCGTCATAACTTGGTTTGGAATGTATAACTGGACCAAACATTTGGTTAGTTCTACATGATGATATGTAATGACTAAGAAGTAGACGAAGAGTTAAAGAGGTGTGTTGAATGAACTGGAATGGAGGAAAACCCTTAAATCTGAATGGTAAAAATTCAGCTGGCTGTGCATTAAGGGCTTGCAAAGTGTCAGGTTTTTATTGGGTTGCGGCTGTCCTGGTCTTGAGACGGGCTTGAAAAGCCTGACCAGGTTGGCTTTGGTACATTAGCAAATTGGGTTTGTATGGGATGTTGGGACCTCAGGTGGCCCCAACGCAGAATCTTCTCTGCATGTAGGTCCTGGACCAGGAGAGGCAAGAAGATTAATCTGGCTACAGATCTAGGCCTGGCCCAGTACTTCAGGCCCAAACATAATGCGTGTTCTTTTGGTTTACAGTTTTTTGTACTTGGTACATATGGCTCAGTACCTCAGCGAATTCATCTTTTCATGATTACTATGTCATTTGATTTTAGGTTCCTGTTAAGTTGACCTGTTGGTCAGATCTGGTATTAGATTTTGCAATTCTTGCATGTCCAAGAGGAGCCTTTTTCAGTGGTACGTGTTGGCATAGCATGAGGGAAATCTTAAAATTATTGTGTTTGTAGACCAGATTTTTAAAACTAAACACTATGAAGTCTTGTTTAGCAATAATGGTAGTAAGAACAAAAGAGAGAATCATAATCAAGCTAAACAGTCTATGTAGACAGCAGCAATAATACTTGATTGAAGACACATGTCCAAATTGGGGAAACTTTATCGTACAGGTGGCATCAATGATTCTACTGAAGATGTACATTTGGACTGGAAATGGCTGGTTGGCTGCCAGTCGTGGAAAAGGCTTGTGCCACACCTAAACGTGCTGGGTGGGGCTGAGAATCTCTGGTCTTATCAAAATTGGGCTGAGTTAAGTAGAATTGTGTTATATTGATAAAAATGATTAGGGGCAAATACAATACTTGATTTTTTTTTCTATGCAAATAATGCTACCAAATTAGCTACATTTTTTAAGAAGCAGGATCTGTCAAGCAATGAATTTAACTTAGGTTTTATGTGCTCTTTGGCCTTCAGGAAAGTGGAATTAATTTGTAAAAATTTATGGATGTCCTGGAAACATCGTAAAATTTGTGGAAACTATGGAATCTAGGGAAATGATGAAAATTTTAGATGATGTTTAAAGTGATAGAATAAGCACCATTGCAAACCTAGGAATTATTACATAAGCTAGGCAACTATTTACAGTGGTTTTAGAACATTGATCTTCTTGTGGCATATGTTGTTGTGCATGTCAGAAACATTAAATATGCTTCCTTTGATGCTGATAGTCATGAAGGAAGAGGGGGGAGGGGACAGGCAAGAAACCTTAAAAGAGAAAGGATGAGAAAAGGAGAGGAAGACGGGGAAGGTCACTGGGAGAATGTGAAGGATATTCACAATAGAATTCAAGGCCTTTGAACTAGAAGACTTCTGGAATGGAAATAGTTGGATGGTTCGAATCATTGTGCAAGGTCGGGGATTCTCATGCAGCATTAAATAGGAAGGAATGGTGTAGGCTGGTTGGTGGAAGTTTTGGAGGAGGCACTTCGAAGGTGAGCAAAGCACCGGGTTTATTGTTCTAGAAGAGATGACAACTCCTTGCTGGAGGTGATGCGAAGAGAGAATAGCAGAGGACAATATGTTTATTCTTCATTTAGGGAAGTGACGATGGATACTCATCCTAGAGGGTCATGAAGGAGGAGGATGTGATAATTTCATTCTAGTCTGCAGGCAATGAGGGTGGGATTTGGGGGGACTTGGGATGATGGTGGCATGGTTCCTGGGGAGAAAAAAGCAGCTTAAGATAGTTCCACAGGAGAATGATAGGGCTATAGCTTTCCTAGAATCAGAGGAGGAGGTAAGGAGTCTTTGTGGGGAAGGTTCTATATGGCTTAACCCAGAAAAGCTTTGCTTTGGACAGTGGAGCCTGGAGATCAACCACTACTATAACAATGAAGCTCTAAATGGGTCAACTTATCAAGAACTTCTCTTTCCTCTATGGGAATCCGGTATCCTCAAAGTCATCGGTGATACTTGCAAAGGCTTTATTGAAGCATACAAGAAATCTTTGCCCTAGAGAAGGTTTGTTTGGCAAGAATTTTTGTCAATAGAGGTTCGGCGGAGTGGATTTCGAGGATGGTAGAGGTATCTGACCAGTCAAAAAATTTCTAGATTGGTATACTGGTGGAAAAAGGAAGATGGTGGCGAATCCAATATGAGATTGGAGCAGAGGCAGCAATGAAGGAGTTTTTCCTTGTAACAAGTGGAAAGAAATCCGGAGACCTCCAACAACGGAAAGAGCCTAGATTGGAATGGCAGGGAAGGTTATGGAGCTGTGCTGTTGAGCATCAAAATTTACCATTGGAACCTAGAAACCAGAATTCAGGGTGATTTCTAGGATTGGAAATTAAAATCAGCTGATTTCAAATATGCAAAAAAGGGATTGGTTGCATGGGAGAGGCTTGTATGATAAGGTGTTTTTGTGAAGAAAGGAGAGTTGGCATGAAGCTTTCTCTTGGGAAGCTTCGCTGGTGGTCTGGAGAAAAGTAGAAAGGATTGGAGGCCAGAATGGTAACTCGGGGAAGTGGGAAGGGGAAAAGCAAAGGGTAAAGAAAGGGTAGAAGAGGTTATAGCAGAAGTGGAAGGGATTTGTCAACTGGGGTTGGTCAGTAAGTGATTTAGGAGAAGCCACTTAAGGGAGGGTAGAGAGGTCATTTTAGGATGGGGGATAAGGTGGGAATAGGGTGAAAACAAGGGCATTTAAGGAATTTGGAGGGGGGGACCAATGAAATTGGGGATGATAATTGTCAGTGAGCTATGATAGGGTTTGCTTAACCTTTTTCGAAGTTTTCTTTTGAGAGGGTCCCAATCCAACCTGAAATCAGCAAAAGAGGAGGGATTTTGACAACGTTGTCTAGCAACGGTATGTGAGGATTGGGTGATTCTAGTAGGAGACAACGATCCTGCGGTACAATCATAGTTACTAGATCAAGAAGTAGGATGTGAGGCTCAATAAATCCTTGAGAAGCGAGAAGCGAAAAATGATTAAAAAGTGCTTGGAGAACAGGTAGGAAGTGATTGAGAAGGAAGTAAAGTGTAATTTCGAAGTAACTTCAAACCATTAGAAAAAAATGTTATGAAATAAAAATAATAGATGAATAAATGATTACGAGTAGGAAGTAAATAACAAAAATTCTACAACAAATAAGTATCCTTACAATAATTGATTACTAATTGGAAGTAATTAACAGTAAGTTATAATCAATAATTTCAACTGCAATACAATAAAGTGAATAAACTTAATAAAATACCAAAAACCCTAAAAGCTATACTATGCAAGTAACAAAGAATCATGACATATAAATTAATATGCAAACCACTTGTTATTACTATGGCCAACCATACTTTATATTTTACCATATATAAGATTTTTTGTAAATAATTAACATCTTAATGTCAAATTTGATGCATCAGCCTAAACTTGGCTAGAAAAGGCTTACCCTCTTTGGAGGCCTAAGCCCAAACCGACTGGAAAGGGCCCTAGAAACAAAGGAAGACCTTGTGGATGGAATGTGAAGCTTTAGGGTTGTTTTCAAAAGGTTTTATTTATTTTATGTATTATTATCTTTGGGTTTTATTTTATTTTAGGATTGTTTCTGGGTTTATTTTCGGATTTTTTCCAATGTAAGCAGGTCGTAAAGACTTTGGAAATGAATTTTTTAAAAATTTATAGGGAATAGCTTAAGGATTTTGTATTAAGGCATTTGCCAGGGTCTTTGGGGCAATTTAGGGGATATATTAGAGTCAACATAGGGGTAAAGAGGGCTGGTATTTAAAGAATGGGTATTAAGTTGTAATCAATTTTGATTTGGAAATAAGTATTGGGTTTTTTCTTGGAGTCCACAAGTGGGCAGATATTTCTCTCTTCCTCTATTCTACTTGGAAACCTCTCTCTCCCATTCTATTTCTTTCTTTTTTTTTATTTCTTGTTTTATTTCTTGTTATTCAATATTTCTTGCTGTCATCTTTAAATATATTTAATAGTTAATTGTTTCCACCATTAACGAATACCAAGAGCCTATCAAGAATCAATCTTGATTAGATTCTTGGAATCCCAAAACCTATAAACTGTTTTCCCTCCAAGAACTACTCATTCCCTTAACTGTTTTCATCAAGAAACTCACACCCTTCTATTCTATAACCTTGTGGCACCTTTCTTTTACCCAATCCCCTTGATTTCAAGCCCAAAATTCTCTCCTTGAAGTGCTAATTGGTTTGGAATTTTATTTCAGACCTAAGCATACCTACGGCTGCTATAATTCAAGAAATCCTCTGCCTAAATCCTTTGAAATCATTTTCTAACTTAATCTCTATTTAAGCTCTAATCTCCCTCTGTTTTAAACCTTGAATCAGTACCCCTTGGCCCACATAAATACCTGTTAATAGTTTCACTTACAGTCCCCTGCTTAAACCTGCTTTATACCCTATTCAGCCAACAGGATCCCTAAGTATCAACCACCGCTTCAGTCCTTAAAATCTGAACCCTCGAGTACCATATAAACTTGCTGTATTACTCAATCTTGAAATTGAGACCAGCCCTTGATTTGAGCCATTGTCAACCCAATTTTGAAGCTTTAGAATCCACGAGCACCTCTCATTAGTCATTACAGCCCCACTTTAGACCATTATATACCTTATTTTACCCGTAGGATAACAACCTTTCTTTAAAGTTGTCCTTCTCCATCATTTGGTATCAGTGCTAAACCCTGGAACTTTTGAAAACCAAAAGAGAGAATATTGAGAGATCTAATCTTGGGGTTTTGGAAAGGCCCTTAACTCTGAATATTCTGGAATCTTGAAAAGGGGTCTAGACCCTAAAATTTTGGAAAAGAGCCGTAGTTCTCCATTACATTTTTTAGCATCATGGTCAGTAATACTGCTTTGTCTTCAAGAATGGATGAACAATACCAAGAGCTTGAAGCTGCAAAATAGGATGTGGATCAGTTATCATCCAAGTTTGGATAGTGTGCAAGATGAGATAAGATCCATGTGGGAGTCTATCAATGAACTTGTTGTAGTTGTTTATCAACTACAAGAAGAAGTTCAAGATTCAAGGAAAGAAACATCCGAGAGACCACCAATTCAGGCTATGAGAACATCAAATTCAGGAACCCCTCCAAGTCAGCCGAAGGGTGCTCAAGCAAGTGCAGCTTCCCACCAGTTTCGTTATGAGGTGGTATCTCTTAGGAGAGAGCATACTAACAGATTTAATACTTACCATTGTGCTGTTTATCATGAGAAAGACCAAAATACATGACTAGAAGTACTAGACTTCTTCGAAGATCACAATTTGGAAGTACTTCTTGATTTTTGCATAGTATTGAATCTTTCTTTGACTGACATGAGATTCCAGAGGGCCGGTGATGCGGGCAATCAAGCAAGACTTATGTATGTACCCCCACGTAAGTGGGCACGGTTTAGATGTACATATTATATGGAGTTGATTAGAATTAGTTAGGGGTGGGTTATTTTGTAATAAGGCCAATAGTACCATGTTTAGTTTAGTTTTTTTGGGTTTTTAGTTGTAATCCTGTTTTCCACTTTGGATTCTATTTTTCTTTGGCCAAAACTTGACTTTTTGGCTTGATTTTGGTGTTATTAGATATGCTATTCACTTATCTTTCTAATGAGACCAAGATTGCGCAAATCCGAGGTGCTTTAGGTAAGTTATGATCAAATTACTAAGGGGTGGTCACTAAAAATGGGAATAGTGTTTTTTAGAAGTCTTAAGTTTGAATTTTTTAGGAAAATAAGTTCTTAGAAAGTTTTATGTTTTTTAGAAAACTTGGCTAGTAAGTTTAGAATTTTAGGAAATTTCTAGTTTTGGTAAGTTTCCAATTTCTTAAAATTGTAAGCCTATTTAAAGGCAACTC